>JALIZH010015205.1:0-27096 GCA_030522465.1 Rhipicephalus appendiculatus
CACCAACCAGTACACCAGCCGTACAGCTGTGGTGTATAAGATTCTTTTCAGCTGCGGCCGCTTCTGTGTAGGACAGACGGGTTGTTGCATTAACCAGGGATTATTGGAACAGAAGAGATCGCTAACAGGCGGCTCACCTTCTAATCTTTCTATACATTGTCGAGTGTAAGTACATGCGAAAATCCGATGAATGCACAATTTCGTACTTGCGTAGCAATGACGAAACGCACCTGATGACTGAGGCATGGCATATCAATAATACTGGTAGCACATGCGCGAACCAATTGTCGATTAATTTTCATAAAGATGAAGTAAAATGCCTCAACTGTTATATTTCGCGTAGACCCCACGCGTCCCGGATTGATAGGTTCGCCTGTTGCACACGCATGCGCAAGTAAGGTTTGTGCCTTCTTTCCTTTCCACATTTGTGCACATTATCTGTTGTTAGTCGGCTTTTGTGGTGTCTTGACATCTTTCTTTTGTCCATGTCTGCACGCCCCTGTCTTATAGAACGAATGGCCTGAGGTCTCTTAATGCACCTCCACCTACATAGGATGCCTTTTCTCGAATACAGCTGCTTGTTCAAAAAGGTAATTTTCTCATAATCAATAAGAAGCAAGAGATACTGACCTCAGAAGAAATTCGAGTGTGGCCTCTGCACATGCAGCATACTTGATGTCCAAGCAGTAGTAGACAGCAAACAGGTGCTCAACACTCAGCTTCAAGGTGATGTTTGGCATGATGAGCTCCTTAACTGCATGCAGGCGACAGGTACTTTCAAAGATGGACTGACCTGGAAGAAAGCAAATTAGCAATGAAAAAAAAATATTGTGTTGACACATGCTAAGCAGTGTTACACATGCATTCTCTAGAAGTTAATAGGAAATGATTTTGGTGGTTGTAGGTGGATCAGCTAACAGTTGCAACTAGAAGTGGCATTGTAAACATTTAAACAATGCCATGCCCATGCTAGGTGCTCGTGGACCATTTCCCTTACAGGGGAAACAGCCAAAAGGTGTAGGTAATATTGCTGTTAAACAGAAGCGATTCCAACTTTGAACCGAAGTACACGCGCCTGAGCATAAAACTATTTGAGGCCACATCGTCACTGCTGCTTATGATACCGATATCAACAGCGATGCTTGGACAGAGAAGACGACACATGCCTGTTCATTCTTTCTTTTATCAGTGCCGTGCTTTGAACAAAATTATTCATCACCCAAGGCTTTCTGCTGCCCAAATGCCACTTATTTCACAAAATAAATGAAATGCCATGGTAAAAGCATAAGGAGAGATAAGCGCTGCAACTTTTTACCACGTTTTGATGACATGTAAATCATTAAGGAATTCATCTATGGTCATCATGTGGAGTTCTTCGTCACCAGTTGCAGGGATATGGCTGGACAGTGGACCTAATAAAGGTCCACACTGAACATTTTTTATGCATTATGAACCAAAATACCTAGTCTCATTGCTTCTGTGTTGGAACCATAAGCACCGTTAACAGGTGCTTAGCTTATGACGCTTCTATAAAAGACCAGCTGCTAATAATTTGTGGGGGTTTTACATGCCAAAACTACATAATAACGAGGCCCACCGTAGCGGAGGGCTCCATCAATTTCGACTACTTGGGTTCTTTAATGTGCTCTAACATTGCGCAGTACATGGACATCACGGCCACAGCAGTAACTTTTTCACCTTTGTCAAAATGTGACCGCTGTGGCCAGGACCAAACAGGCATATTTTGGACAGCAGCCACATAATGTAACATCCATAACCATTAACACAACACACAGTGACAGAACACTTGCTCAGACAATTAACTAATCACAATGCAGTTTCAACTGTGAAAGTCATAAACGCTCATGTTCACTTTCATCCTGTGCTAATGGCAGCATTGAAGACATTTAGCGGTGAGGTTTGTCTGACATTTATTCTACCTAAATCTGATTTTGAAATTACATCACTGAAAAATTTGAAGCACACGAAGCAGCTGAAGTCCCCTTTTCTTGGTCATTAGATGAATGCATTTTACAGAAGTAAAGAAAAGTGAACACTTGTGCTAGGAAACAATTTGGAGCTTTGAGCAAACCATAATTGGTACTTAGCTGTCAAAGAATTTGAATACAACAGCACACAAGTTTGCCTAGCTCTTTCTACAAATAATACTGGCACTTTGTGTGAACATGCAGTGTTCATTTTAGGCAAATATTAAACATTGGAACTTGTGCAAGCATTAAGACAAACACTCGCCAGGCTATGGCCGGGTGCACCATTTGGGGAAAGAAAAAAAGAAGTCGGGAACCTGTTATGAGCAGCATTTTTTTTGCCTTGTGATCATCTCACATTTGTGCTAAAGGAAGTCATGTATGCATTCTGGTATAAAATGCGAAGCATTTCTTTGCAAGCACTTTGACCGTTTGTATCCATCTATCCATCTATCTATCTATCTATCTATCTATCTATCTATCTATCTATCTATCTATCTATCTATCTATCTATCTATCTAGCCGCCTACGTCTGGGTGCTCTCGTAATCGCCTCCAACTTGGTGTAAACCAAAATTGGCATGGAAGGGTAACAGATTTTGGGGAATACGACTGTCTGGTCACGACATGAATAACGTGAAAATCTTGTCACGTACGTATACTGATGTCTGTGCTTTAACGTGAGTGCTTACGTTATGTCAGACTCATTGTAGTCACAGGCAGACACCAGTGTAGCGGACTTTCCTGGTAAGGCCTCGATGTGCACACAACTTACTGCACTTAACGTCGATTCACTTCATACCTGTTGCCTCAAAGCATAAAAAAAATCCGCATATGCTTCTTCATTAAGCTTTGCGTAAAGAACATCACTAATACAAGATTAACATTCCAGTCTACCACAGCTGGTGCTGGTAGTGGCTCTCTAGTGGATGGCATCGTTATGCAACTATAAACAACCAACATAGGTCGGCACTTTAAGGGAGTACTCACTCAAACTCACTCACCACAATTTTGTCAGCCTTCGCACTCACTCACGTTCACACTCACATCCACTCACGCTCATGAGTACTCACTCACGTTCACACTCACCTCGACTCACACTCATGAGTACTCACTCACGTTCACACTCACGACTACTCCCACTCGTAGGCACTCACTTACGTTCATACTCCGCCTACTCACACTCTTAGGCGCTCACTCACGTTCACACTCACGTCCGCTCACACTCATGAGTACTCACTCATACTCAACTCACCACGTTCAAATGAGTGTGAGTGAGTGTGAGTTGAGTGCACTCATGAGTGAGTGGGCCGAGCTATAGTCGCCGTGTTTCTCTGTGCGGCATACCTACTCACGCTCATGAGTTCGCACACATTCATACCACGACTATTCACGTTTATACTATTCACACTCATGAGTACTCGAGTAAAGTTGCAATGCGGGCTTGTTGGTACGGCATACTTGAATAAACTGGCAGCGCAAAGAAACGGGACACAAGAAGTAACACGGAGACACACACAGCGCAGTAGCGCTGTGTGTGTGTGTGTCTCTGTGTTACTTATTGTGCCCCGTTTCTTTGCGCTACCAGTTTTATTCAATCATGAGTACTCACCCTCGTGAGTTCTCACTCACGTCCACTCACTATCATGAGTATTCACGTACACACTCACGTCCACTCACACTCATGAGTGCACTTTACTCACGTTCGCACTCACGCCCACTCACACTCATCAGTGCTCACTCGCGTTCATACTAACGCCTACTCACCCTCATGAGCGCTCACCCGCGTTCACACTGGCGTCCACTCACACTCATGAGTGCTCACTCACGTTTCGCACTCACGACCACTCACACTCATGAGTTCTCACTCACGTTCACACTCACGTCTACTCATACTCATGAGTGCTCACTCACGTTCACACTCACGACCACTCACACTCATGAGTTCTCACTCACGTTCAAACTCACGGCCACTCACACTCATGAGTACTCACTCATGCTCAACTCACCACGTTCATATGAGTGTGAGTGTGAGTTGAGTGCACTCATGAGTGAGTGTGCCGAGCTATGACAACCAGTTCTCACATTTGCATGTTTTCTAGATACGTGAATGCTTATGAAACTTCTACATATGTTTACTGAGTACTACAGTTGTCCACCTCATAACATTATGTTCATTCTGAAAAGTGCCACACAGCAAACTTCGTGATACATGCTTCGCATATCATTGATTTCCACGGTACCCGAGATCTGCCAAATTTTTTTAATAGTAGCAATGTGCACTAAAAGCAGACTATTTTAGATGTTTAGAAAGTTTGATAAACAAGGCTGTATCCCACACAAACACACTACACGTATGCTGCCCTTAAAATGAAGCGCAGCCTTGAACACGACTTTGTTCAAAATCTCTTTAAACAACTGTGATGCACTGATTTTGCTTTTATAAATAATGCACCATTTTATATACAGTTGATTTTATGACGGCCTATTTGGCATCCACTGTCCTGCTGGCAGTCAGCTTCCAAACATCACTTTCAGTTAGAATATCAAGCAGTTACCACAATGGCAATAGGCCGAAGACAGAGTACTATAATGATTTTAAGTAGCATGTGACATGAAGTTGTTCAGAAAATTACAGGGCCTTTACAATTATTTGCTTTATATACATGATAAACACTTGAAAATGTGGGCTCAGCTCATATTTTAAAACATATATAATTTAAAAAGGCTGAGAAAGCTTACCAAGAGCTGTGCTACTTCGTGCGCTTTTATCGATATCTGTAAACCACAAAGCGTCACCTTCAAATATTCTTTTGAGCCAACAAAGACCACTGCAAAACAATGTCTGGTATACAAAGTGTAAAACTACTGCGTGTTTATCTCGATAAGTAGCAATGTTTGAATACACTTGCCTGAAATCCCCTGCCCATTGTACACTGTGAATGTGTGGGTGTCGCTCTCGGTGCTTTCCACTTAGCAGTTGAATGCTTGTTTTTGGTTTTCCATTCGGCCCAGTCGATAGACCTGCAAGAAGCAGAGTTCATGTTTGTTATATTTTGCATAGATATGAAATGCAACATACGCTACACTTTGCCATAAGCACTTGCCATATTCAGACTCCCATGGAGCGGTGAGCACATGGATTTTTTTTTTAATCTTGCTTAAAAAGTGTGAAGCGTATAGACATGAGTATTCAGCATCAAGTTTACTATTGATTGCTAGGGTTTTATGTGCCAAAAAGCCCAACATGATTGTGAAGGATGGCGTAATAAAGGGTTCCAGATAATTTTGACCACCTGGGATTCCTGACCAAAATTGAACCCGCATCTTTCCGGTCACTAGCCAAGTACCGCTACCCTAAACTTCTGCCACTTGTCATCAAGTTTATTTTTTCTCTCTGCAGATCGCAGGTATTAATACATAAACAAGGCTAACATAAGCAAAAACGACATTGAATGTGACTAATCACACTGGATGTTCAAGGCTTGTTAAGATGACAAGCAGCAGCAAAGTCTCGCCATCACAAACTACCTAGCCAGAATAAAAAGCTACACAAAGCAATCAGGATGACTTTGGTACACTCGTAAGAAAAAAATCACGGGATTAAAAATATGGCAAGGAAAAGGCAGTATGCCCTTCCCAGATTTGGACTGCAATCGGAGTGTATTACAAGTCATTAGCATTAGCTAACAATATATTTAGAAACCTTTATTTTTATCATTGCGACACATGAAATTCCTCTACCTCCCGAGTTTTGAAAGCAACTCAAACAGAGTATAAGGAAACAAAGATAAGAAGACCAGTTGGAACTTAGAGCTCGCACTGTCGCCTTGTCCCCTTCTACCCCCTACCTTTGTTTCCTTTTACTCTGAGTTGTGCTTAACACTCAGATCGTCCTAGGATACAAACTCGCTCATACTGCTACTCTTGTCCACTGCTTTCTTTTTTGAAGGCAGCAACCAATGCTCACAACTGCAAGTCCCCTGATGGTCTTGTCGTGACTCCATCTCGTCGCAGTCATCTGAAATAAAAGAGGTAGATGCATGGTGGCTTGTTTAAAAGTGCAATAAAACTCCCTGCTTAATAAGAGACATAGTCAAAGCAACCCTAAATTTGCCCAACAAAAATAGCAATAAGAATAATTGGCAGAGACTTAAAGGAGTGAGAATGAGACATATAGCCAAATCACAGCAGCCTGCTACAGTGGAGTTCCATTCCTCAAGGTGAAACTTCATATCTGAGACAACTTCTTGGTCTGGGGCTCACACCCAAGGCCATCTTCTTTCTGAGGTAGACACACCACCCCTGAATAAGCTTTGCAGGTGGCAGCATGACGTCGCACTTGTCAAAGAGTTTATAGCGAAAACCAGAGGTCGGAGAAAGAAATTCTGTGAAAATTTATGCGGGAAAAGAAAGATATATTACACTGTTTCACCTTGTGTTTGTACATCACCACTTCAAAAATTTTATCTCAACTGTGACGCTTTATTGTAGAAGAATCCGTATGGGTTTCGTCTGTACAGACTTGTTAAAGTTGAATAGATGTCTCATATAGGACGTTCGACTAGCTGGAAGTTTTACAACAGGACCATGCACGTTAATTGCTACTCAACAGGCACAATGTTCAGGCATATGCGCACTGTACTTTATCAGGCGCACTTCCACTCGGTCTACCTAGCTACTTAGTCATTACGGAAGGAAACACCACAAATAATACTGAAATGAATATTATTTTGGAATATAGTTGAAAGCAGAAACTGCCTCTAAAGTGTTTGGTGCAAAGAAGGAAAGTGGACGTTACTATTCTCAGTTTTCGGAGAATGGCATTGTAGTACACAGCTAGTTTTACAATTGAAGACGAGTTTGGTGTTTCTTGACACGCTCACAACTGTCAATGCAGCCGCATTCACTCAATGATGCACAGAATTAATTTGCGGGCCTATCCACTCCACTTCCGCACATTTGAGGCGTTCAGAAATGTGTTATCGACGCACGCTATTTAACCCCTGCTTCCGCGGTGACACTTCCTCAGTAAGAGATACTCATTCACGCAGTACACCCCTACAATCTCGGACCAGAACTAAACATGTATCACACCACGCGGCGATCCTAAAGCGTCTTCTTTCAAAGCACTAAAGGAAATTGCCGGGATGTCGGCACAGTGGCGATCAAGAAATCTGATTCGCGCCAGCGCGGGAACCGATGCCCCGATGAAAATAGTCGCGCTGTGATAACCGCAGCTCACAGATGAACCTTTTCTTGAGATCGGCGAAAGTGGTAGCGGAAGGCGTACAGGCTGTCAAAGGAATAAACCCTGCACGCTTTATACTAGCCCACTGTGCTTGACTATGCATTCTACGTGCGTAATAAAACAGTTTAGCAACGCCTTCACGATCTGCAGTGTACTTGATGAACTTGTTGCATAAAAGTAATTCATTTGGTCCGTGAAATTACACTTTACTCTATATTATGCAGTAGCGTGCTCAGCCGAACCGTCTGAATTTTTTTCTCAGCGCAGCGCGGTTGTTATCTCTGGCAGCGCTTTCATGTGAGCGATACGCAAGACCCAAATGAGCACTCCGTCAATGCCGACACATGTTCATGCAACGACACACCAAACAAGACGCGAATCACCACGGCTAAACGAAGTAACAAGCACCGCCACACGATTCGGCAGCGACGTTCCCAGGGCGACCAGTCATGCAGCTTAACTATACAGCAAGCTCTGCGGTTCAGCTACATTAACACCAAGAACGACGGCTGAACGTCGCCAAAACAACTAGCACAACATTAGCCTGAAATAATGCATGTTGCTGGGCGAGTCGACCGTACATCGTTAAACAAGGTGCCATGCAAATGAAACACGTACACGAAGAGTACGAGGACGGGCGCGATCTCGTTCCTTTCATGTGCATGTTTCTTTTGCGCAGAACCTTGTTGAACGTGAGCCGTAGCAAAGAGGCACGCCATATTGAAAGGCGGGCGCACGGGAATGCAGTGGGTCCGTGATCTGTGGATATGCAACTCCCCGACACCACAAAAACATGAAGTTATAGGAACTTACCGTACAGTGCTTTTACAAGAGCCGTCGAGCTTGCCAGGATGTCGACGCTGCACGGCTGGACCTAGTAGCGAAAGCGCACGAAGGTATCCAATCCACCAGCACAAAGCCGCCGCCGCCGCAAGAAGTGCGCGTGGTGTTGCGCGTGTCAGCGTTCTTGAGCGCGATGGCAACGTGCGGGCCCTCGCGGATTCCGAGCAAAGAAGTAGTGCGTTAGAAGTTTTAATGCTGCGACAGCAAAATCGCTGTGGTACGGTTGCTTATAAATTGTAGAATAGAACCGCATTGACCAAATACCAATCACAGTAAACAAAACTACTTATCATGTCCCCTAATGAAATTCGGTTGGGTGATTGCTAGGGAACCGTTGCGGCGCGCTACAGGATGGGGCGCTAACGGCGTTTGTACGGCTTCGGTCCCGTAGCCAGCCCTTGTAAATGTACGGTTTTTGCTAACAGTGTGCACGGTCTAGTGGCGAGCCGTCTGCTCTAGAGAACATTGCTCTGACGAATGCGCAGACAGAGCAATGAATTCGAAAACAGATGGCTCGCCACTAGAAGGCGTAGATGGAAATTTAAGCGCACACTTCCACAGTCTGTACAATTTTACACGTGAGTGTCCCTGTCTTGCAATGCAGTTTCACTTCAAGGAAGCGCAGGTCATGAATGAAATCAAAAGGATGCGCGAAAATAAGACACGTTCACAAGCGAGGGCACAGGGACAAGCGCAAACTCACACTACTTTATTCATGTGTGGAGCCACTAAATATAAAGGAAATAGGAACACCAGGATCACATGTGCATACGCCAAGAAAGGTACAAGAATCACACATGCGCAGCCAGAAACCCCCCTTTCTCCACTATACAGGCTGACAGAAGGATCACTAACACTTGAAAATGCCTTCTGCGATATAGCAAAAGCTTCGAGGACCAACTGTGCGTTCATATTCCCACTTCTACCGATAATCTTATTCTCATCCAATCGAGGATCACACGTGCATGCAGTGGCGTAACTAGATAGGACGGCGCCCATGGCAACTATATTTCCGCGCCCATCATGACGATAATGATAGTGATTATTATTATTATTATTATTATTATTATTATTATTATTATTATTATTATTATTATTATTATTATTATTATTATTATTTGTGCGAAAAATCCATCTGACTAGATGTTTAGGCAAGCGAATGAGCAATTTCTTGATTGATTGTTCACTACAGTGGTTTAAAGCCGTCTTGCACGTCCACGCATCGTACGACACAGCAGAAGTTCACAAAGTTAGCAAAAATGTGAAAAAAGAAATGGACCTCACCCGTCACCTGTTGTCGTCTCGCTTTACACGAAATATGCGAAGTTCGTAAATTACATACAACCACACAAAACAGAACGACGAAGTAGGCATGTAAACGGTTCTTATCGTTTAGGCTACATCACCACGAAAAGTATTGTTCCAAATTATTTATTGCCTACATTACGTGCTAGCTCACGCCCCGACGGACATAAATAAAGTTTTTCCATACCATACCATACATCAAATCTGCATACTATGTCAATGCTAATGATGCGTTCAAAAAATTCCTTCCGGCAAACCATGTTGTCGCATATATTATTGCCTTTTACGACGCCAGTGCTAATTTTGATCGTGAACAATAGTTGTCAGAAAAAAAAACGCGTTCTTTATGTTTGACAAGCGCATTACGAGGGACAAGCGACAAGCGCATTACGAAAGCGCAAACAAGGGACAAGCGCATTACGAAAGGAGCTGTCGCTCTCCGGTCACACATTTCCGCCGTCGGCTCCGCTCTTGACCAGGAGTCTCAAACACGCGGCCCGCGGACCCCTGCTTACGTGGTTTCAGACTCTCAGGCAGCTTGTCGCATGTACATCAAGGGCCATCCAGCTGTTGGGAGGCGAACTTTTCTTTGATCACGGGTTAGTGTGGTGTCCAGCCCATACGGGCCAGGATGGCAATGAACTAGTTCATTGCCAAGCTCGAGTACTCAGTGGCCGAGCCCCAAGCACACGCGCCACTGAAGAGGACACAGATGATGGGGTGACACGGCGTGGAATCCTGGACAAACAGAGATTAGATCGCCGCACCGGGGCACCTCCCCACAAGGACCTCGACAGACATCAAGCACGGGACTGGCGCCGCTTGCAGACCAATACGTTTCCGAATCTGCATAAGCTTCACGTCATGTATCCGGAGAGATATCCCAACGCATGCCCCTGGTGCGGAGATATTCCCACACTAACACACATAACCTACGTCTGCCCAGAACGACCCGCCACAGTTGACACAGGACATACGCACCCAATCCAAACGTGGTCGTGGGAGGCGCGACTCGCTGAACGGACCCTGGGAAGCCAACTGGCGACCCTAGGTCAGGCCCGCCGAGCGGCTATAGCCAGTGGAGCCTTGGAAGAAGGGTGCCACCCGCGATGAACCACTTTTTTTTAAATAAACGTTGTGTCTCTCTCTTGCCAGTGAACCGCGGCCCGCACGTGACTGTCTCCATCGCACGTTTTTATCATTTTTTTTTCTCCTAGTAAGTGCGCTTATGAGCTACACAGGCATGACTTGCCTAGAGCATTTTTTTCTTGAGGGAACCCCTGCGGTCAACATGTGTTGATACATAACCGTGAAACAAAACTGTATATTGCAGAATTGTCGTTCAGATTTTAGTCATTTTGGAGGTAGATTTATGTTGTTGGAATCCCGGTGCCAAATCGCCTTCAGAAATGACCCATATATGAGACAGGGTAAACGTATTTCAAATGTCAATGTTAGCCATTTGAAACAATAGTATTTTTTTGTGTGCGTATGTTTTGTGCCCCATCCGGAGTCTATATCGACCAGATGACGCTGATACAATCTCATGTAGCCACCATAACCAGTTTACATGAGACATCAAATGCAAAATCTTGAGCTGTACCAGCAGAAAATGAGATGTTCTTGTAGCTACCGCCTCCCTGAAGCCGACAGTGAAGTCAATGTTCGTGACCGCCTTCTCCCCCGAGGTAGTGGGTAAAACATGAGCGTACAGATCTTTTCTAGTGTAACTCTTCTGCTTGGGCGTGTCATACGCACAGTCAGTTAGGGGCCTTAAAGGTACGCTAGCGAGAAATATGAATGAAGTTGACGTGGAATTAGCAGGGACATTGCAGAATGCATGCAGTTTTGGTAAGGTGTGCAAAGATAAATTATTAGTGGAGATAAAGCGGAGACCGAATATCTCTTACTCAATTACTCTCGCCCCAGACTCAGTGCTGAAGCGATGTCGTCACGAATGTGATGGCTCTCAGCGAATTAGAAAGCGCCATCACACGTCCCCACGCTTGCAATTGGCCGCTGCTTGGCCGCGGTGCAGTGACGCCGCGGCTTTCATGATTGCCGCAATAGATGTGGTTGCAGACTTTGAACCTCGCAGCGAAGATGATCTCAGCATGGAAGCAGGATAGCATTTCAGTGAGTCTGCAATCATCCCCAGTGCTCTCGCGGCGGCAGCAGCTCTTTCTGCGTGTGAAGCCTGCTCCAACCGACGGAAAGCGAAGCGTCGTGTTCGTCGACCGCATGCGAGGCGTCTGATTGCCAAATACTGTTTATGTACACGCCTATTTAATTTTTCGTTTTTATTAATGGCGTTTTTGTTTTGGAGAACTCGAGCAGAGGCGCTTTGCCGTGAAGAGAGTCGCGGCAGAGCAGGGCCACTCAATCCGCCCCCTGGAATGCGGCACGCATATACGAAGAGCAGGCGGGAGGGTACAACTGTGAAGAAATTTACCATGAGATCAAAACCATCGAAGTCCCATAGTTCTCTGAGGGACAGCGGCAGAACACATGTGAAATCCGACGCAGAGTCGCTGCGAGGCTCGCTCGATAAAAGACTTCAACATCACTGCAGGAGTCCGACTACTCCTGGATGCTTTTATTGCCAACGCGCTCACCGGCAGAAGCAAGAAAACAAAACAAAACACATGAGGAAGATATCCAGATAAATAGCTCTCGGCAAATCACGGCTGGACTACGTTTGTGATCATTACGAGAAATGTAATCAGCCTCGTTTCACAACCACTTCATGTCCACCGACATCTAGAAACAACAAGAGCTTGGGAGCCAATCTTTTCGGTGGTGCTGTGTGCCACAATTAGTGTACCGCTCATGCAAAAGAGGAGGGCGTAATTTCACATTTACGGTTTTACTTCAAGGATAACGAATACCACGACACATGGCGGATAAAGCTAGCTTAGAAGGGGGCAATGAGCCGAAGTCCCGCGCACGTGTTTGCAGCAAGCACTTCCGAGAAGGCTGTGACAGTGAGTTCACACGTGACGCCTCCCTGTCCACGTGAAGATGCCCACACCTCGAAGTATTCTCAAAAATTACTTCGGGGTCGTCATTCCTCATAGGCAACCCCATCCTACGCACGCTGATCGGGGAAAGTACCAATACACAGAGAAAAATGAGGAGGGGGAGACACAATTTGATGGAAGAAAGCAGTCTTTGAACGAGTTTCTTATTTGGAAAAGATAAAAAAAGGAACCTTGCAGGAAAGCTCATACTTTGTTTCTTTTCATTTCGTCATTTTATCCCGACATCTGCCCATGAAAGCTCGCCGTAAGCTTGGAGGCTGACATGTGTGATGAGTTGGTAAACAGCTTCTCGATCACAACCTTTCAGCAACAAGACCGTGGGCAGCGCTTTCCCTTTCCTAATTTAACTAGGGTTATATACGTGTGGAAGAACCAAGGTGGTTTGGGCCGAGCCAGAAGAAAACGAACATTTCAAGCCATATGCTCAGTGGCGAAACTAGAAGGAGGTTTCGGAGGTTCAACCTCCCACCTCCCCGATATTATTACCTTTGCATATGTACATAATTTCGCACACATACAAACACATGCCAGATCACAAATAAAGGGAAGTCAGAACTCCAGAAAAAAAGTTTTTGTCCACGACCCTGGATAGGTACATTCATGGTTAAAATTGTGCTCATGTGGAAACAGGCTTACACCGACCTATTTGTCTTACTACTTTTCATGCGCCTAAATATGAGCAAGGAGCCACATTTTCCTTGCTCAAGTAAGCCACAGGTTCCCAGAAGCCACGAGCTCCCTGAAGATTGTGCGTCGTTTGTTGAAGGAAAGGAGCACCATTTAACTAGTCAAAGGAGTCTCTAGCCTCGCTGGTGGTACCAGCTGAGCAGATGGCGAAGAAGGGTGTGTTGGAGCAGTGTGGTGGCATGCCCCCCACTGGTTTTGAACCTGTAGGGGCGACCTTTCCACGGGGCGCGGGGCGCTAGCGCCCCGTTTGTGTCCTCAGGAAGTCCCCGAGCGCATGTTGGGCGGACTCGGCTCGGTGCCCCCTCCCTCATTGCGCCCGGGGGCACTTGTACCCCCTTGCCCCACCCTAGTTACGCCACTGCGTGCATGTATTGCAATGCTCAGCTAAATTAGTCCTTTCCTTTTTCTTTACATTTGGGAGGTGCTCCCTCGCTCGGTCATTTATGCAGCGCCCCAGCAAAATGCACCTGCAAAATGTAAAATGCACCTGCAAAATGTAGTCCTGTGTGACATATACTGGGCGCTCTTATAGGAATGTGCCACAGAAATTCAGCAAATCCCACTATTCATCAGTTGCCCACTCAAAATAAAGGATGAAGCGGTTGTCGCAACAAACGGGTATATGCGACGGAAATCTGTGCGGCATATCACAAGACTGTCATCATCTCAAACGAATATAAGCCACACATAGAGAGAGAAGAAACATCTTCCTTAACGCGATAGCGTTAAAGAGCTCGTTCCGCAGAAATTCCGGCGTCGGCGTCGGTGTCGGCGTCAGCGTCGTTGGTTGTGAGCGAAAAAATCATCTCGTCCGTGACCGAAAAATCTAGAAAGATGCAAATAAAATAAATAATAAAAAACTTCTGGGTCAGAGTGAGGAATGAACCCAGGCCGTCTGCGTGGCAACCAGATGTTCTACCACATAGCCACGCTTCTGCTTGAAATTACATTAAAAATAACTTAGTCTGCTTGGAAATGCAGTGAAAATAACTTTCATGCATTACAAACACACGCGTCCTGTATACAGACGTCACAATATAACATGTAATATCGGAGTAAATTGCGTGGTACAAGCGTACATTGCCATCGGGCGTCAGAACATGTGAATATCATGTGAAAAAAAGATCACCGCCCAAGCACTCCGTACAAATGGTTAACCAGCGAAGCTGAAATGTGCGGCCCCAGTGTTTAGCAGTGGGTTCAACCCGACGCTGCACTGAAGCCTTCCACAATTATTGTTGCCAGGTTGTGGTCGAACCACAGGCGGTCACAGACGTCGCAGCCGAAGCCAAAGTGCCGCTGGAGAAACTCTTGACCAAAGCGGGCGTTCGCCCCGGCGAACGCGCTCCCCGGAATCACGTCGACGCTTTTCTGACCGCAACGCCGTTTCTTCGGCGCGCCAGAGGGCGCGCCGTGGCTGCAAGCGTTTGCCCTTGCAAGCGTCGTACCCAAGCTCGCGCGCCAATGGCACGCCAGCTTGGGTACGACGCTCAGAACGACGTAACTGATAGCACAGCCAATGGAGACCGCTCGTGACACAGATGCCGAGCGGTTTTTTTTGTTTCTCCTAGCCATATACAGCTTTCGCTGTAATATCATGTGAACATCATGGTTCAAAGCCGGCCACCCATTACAAAAGGCACAGACGTTACTGCGCGTATTCCCCTTAAGACCACATAGTGGGTGCATAGCAAGTTCGAAAGCATTTCCCGCTCATTATTGCTCGTGGTTTCAGTTTCAGTTTATTGAACGTGTTTCGGTGGGTGGTTACATATAGGGAGAGGTATACAGAAAGAGGTCCCTTAGTGCGAACACTGCAGTTACAGCTTCGCCACTAGGGCGAAGCAATGAATGCGATAGCAAGAAATTAGTTTGTCACACTAAGAACGACATGCAGCTCGATACTCTGCAACGCGCCGCCGCAGCACAAAGAAGGACGCTCGAAAAGGACGCATAGGTATACACACGACAAGCGTGAACTAGCAACTGTCGCAGTTGTTAGGGTAAGGTGGGGCAAAATGAGACAAAAAGTTTGAAAATAGTGAATATTTATTTTATTTCACTCTTTACCCTTAAACGACAATGCAGAAACTTTCCTTTAGGTACACGGTATGTGCTACATGAATATGACCCTGTTGCCACTGTTAAAAAGTTTATTTTAAACAGAAATAAAAAAATGCACCAGATGTCTCATTTTGCCCCCGACCTGCGGGGCAAAACGAGACAGTGTGAAAAAAAAATTTAACCCTTCAGTTTTTGCAGTAGAAACACTTGAAATTAAACTCCGTGGGCCCTCACGCAGCCTTCATGACCCCAGTCCTTGCACTCCACGTATTCAATCCAGACAGAATCCGGTGCTGTTTTGCTCCAAAACTCCTTGCAGATCAAACACCACCAGTCTTGCTTTGTGCTATTGTTGTATTTTGTTGAAAGCTTGCACTTCATTGGATTATTCAACGATTGGACGCTACCTATAATCTGACACATCTTCTTCGCCTCCCTTTGCCGTTTTGGTGCAGAACTGCATGGGCGTTTTGTGGCTTTCGGGCTTCGTGAGGCGATGAATTTAAAACTGTGCTAGATTCAAATTTTCTAGCACAAATTTGGTATTGAAGGAAAACTCGATGGCGAGACGTGTTTGTGAACGGCTTGACTTGGAGATTCTTCCAAATTTGCGTTCGCCTCTTGAGAGCATCCTTGGGAACGCGGAAAAATCTCGATGCAGCACGAATGGAGTGGGTGTCCTGAACAGCAGTCAGTGCTTTTTCACGTCGTTTTCCTCCCAGGAAGCTTTATATGATATTCTCTTGTGCGTCCGAACCTTCCTAAACAATAAAATATAATATATAATGAGCGTAAGTAAATGGTTCACTTAATGAGACACTCTCCAAGGCAATTCAATGTCTTTCTGTCGCGTTTTGCCCCCCTCACATGCCCAAATTAAAAAAAATTTCCGCTTTGGCCCCGCGCACCAAGTGAACTGAAATTTTGGTGGCATGTAGCTAGTAGTATATAGTAACAATATAAATACTTACGTTGTTGTACTGACGCCAGAGTAGCTTCATGCACGGATCCGAAAATTTGGCCGAGAAGAACTTCGCCCCTTTTTGACGGGTCACGAACACACTGACACCAGCCGCGCAATTTTTCCCACGCGAACGCTGTGAGCAATCATCAGCTTTTACACATAAAAAGGTGGACAACTACCAGCACCTCTCGCTGAAATATAGAAACAAAGAAAAGTGCTTTCTGTATTAGCTATAGAGGTCGGCAAAGCCAAAATGTCGCGTTTTGCCCCGTGTCTCATTTTGCCCCGCCTTACCCTACGTGTTTGTATTTGAGCAACGCGCTGCGAGTGTCCACAATGGAGAAGCCGACGCTGTTGTTGTTGCCTCTGACATGGCTCATGCACTCTCAGGGGGATTGGTCAAGGATTGATTGTATGATTATATGACTTTTCGACGCTGTTTGATGCTTCTTTTTCTTTTAAAGTGCGGCACGTGGAATGACCCCTCTGCGTCTCCTGCCACGTGGTGGCGTCTGACGCCAAGTGTGCCCGGTGTTCTTTTTTTTTCCTTCTACATCATGAGTCAGTCAGTCAGTCAACAAACTTTAATAAGGTCCAAAGGAACTACAAGCTCGTAGTTGCGGGGCGCGCCCACGTTGGCACCGGGAGACCATGGTCCTCCGCCCGTTCGCAGGCCCTTTGGACAGCCCTTAGTTGTTCCTGGGGATCGCCACTTCTGAGGGCTTCCTCCCAGTACTCTTGTTGATTAAAAGGCGCATTTCGTAACGCAGAACATTGCCAGAGCATGTGTTCTAACGAGCAATACTGGTACAGAAGGGAGCCACTTTTTCGTGCGCATATCAAGGGTAGTTTTCAATTTGAAAGAAACTGTAAAAGGGTTGAGTGATAGAAAACACACTCAAGCTGTTCCGAGATCTGCGTACCGCGAGCGGCAAATGGTGCATATGAATAGCTCGCCGTTATTTCGCTGGCACCAGCATGGCGTGTGGCTGTGTTGGCTAGCGCAGCAGGCTGCGGAGCGAGGGGTCGCTGGTTCGAATTCCCGGTCAGGTGGTTTGGAGTATTTTTCCGCTGATTTATTTTTCTTTATGCCTTTTTATATATACATATATATATATATATATATATATATATATATATATATATATACATATCCGGGACATGACGGCGTCGACAGACGGCGACGGCGAAAATCAGCCGAGAATGTTCATATAATTCCTATCGCAATGAAACAGGAGCAGAATATCGAAAAACAAGCGTAAGATGCGTACAAAGCATGCTACCCATTACATAGTATGCACTAAGTGATTGAAGTACGCACTAGGGACAGGATATTGCTATCGCGTTCAACTCTTAAAGGCGAAGCTTAAGGGTCCCCCCAATTTTTTTTCGCTATTTTTTAAGGGTCGACATTTGGGAAACCCCACTACTCACCACTGGTCCACTAAAAAGGAAGAATGTAATAGTTAGCCCGACCCAAGGGAAAGGGTGTACGCCGCATAAATTTGTGTGGCCTATCCGAAAACTATCATCATAAATCGGTATGTGCTAAAGAAATTGGGTGAATTCCACGACTCGACACTGGTGAACTAAAAAGGTAGAAAGCAACAGTTAGCCCTACACTAGGTAACAGGAAATGCAACGGCGGCTTGCGAGAAGACCCCCATGGGGTGGAATGCTTACGCCAACGGCGACCTGCACCTAGATCTATGAGATGTGCGAACGCTTGGTTTCAGCGCGCGTTTCTTTCTTCAGTGTTTGGACTAGAAGAGAAACTTGGGCTAATTTGGGCATAAGTGCATTGTCTGTGACTGTCTGAGGTTTAACTCGAACCTCTTTGCGCTGAGAATCAACGTAGAGTCAACCAAGCATCCGGCAGCTAAAGACTACGAACGGCCCAGAAGCAACCTTGAAACAACCTCATCACCTTGCTGATGCCTAGAAACAACCTAGAAGCAACCACATTAGTCTTTAGAATAGTCCAGTGTCACTGCGTCGAGCCTTGCGTGGCTTAGTGCAAGCTTTGGCAATTTTTTTTCATGTACCAGTCTACAGATTGATCATCAGACTATATTGTGACCACTGTTACTCACGAGTCCTTGACAAACTTGACTTGGTGTGTTGTTCTCTTGCTTTCCTTAACTCTGATGTACATTGCGTAGTAATGGAGTCTCGGTTTTTTTTTCGTTCTCCAACCGATGTAACGAAGTGGCTTGGCGCGAAATTCTAGCCACCATGTAGAAGAGAGCACATGAGAAATGAATGAAAAAATTTAGGCGCGCTGTCAAGAGACACGCGCACCAGTTTTTATGGTCCTCATATTCTTATTACACGAAGCAGCACATTTTACTTCAGTACTAAGCAGTGAACGCGCAGACTTTTGACAGCGGAAGTGATGGAAGTAACGGTAAGAACGCCGGCAAAAAATCGCGCCGCTGGTACCTTTGGCTTCGAGAGTCATTTCTATCACTATTACTTAGAGCCACAGAACACAGAACAAGCTTCTTCGAGCTCTATAATGACAGTGCTCAGAAGAACAGCGCATGAACGGAAGTAGGTATTAAATTTCAAATTAAGGGCTTAGTCAGCAAAAGGAAAATCTCACGGGTGGCTGAAAAACGAGGTGGTTCGTAACAATTTCAGGATATTGAATACTTTTTTTACATCTTGCTTTCTTTACGGCTATATGAATAGCTAGGTCCGTGCCGTAATCTTGGGAGGCTTAAGTGTGAGAAAAAATTTCTATTTTTTGTCAGAGTTGCGTAGTACATTTGGAGGGTTTCGTAATGGATTGCTTTAACTTTCCAAATGTCTTATTTAATATCAGTTTACTTTCTACGTAGTTTTCTTCGGCCTGTCTTTGCGTGTACGTATGCTTATGGTAACACTTTATTGAGGGATCCAGTGAGGTGATTGGCGTGACCTAAACCACCAGTGGCACGGCGGCCGCATTTCGGATGGAGGCGAAAATGCTCGAGGTCTGTGTGCTTAGATTTAGGTGCACGTTAAAGAACCCCAGGTGGTCGAAATTTCCTGAGCCCTCCACTACGGCGTCTCTCATAATCATACGGTGGTTTTGGGACGTTAAACCCCAGATATTATATTATTATAAACCACCAGTGGTTCAATAACTGTGGGTGTAGCCTCTCGGCGATAGTTCTGTCGTGTATACATGTACATTTTTCCTCTCGCGCGTGCTTTCTCCACGTGCACTATTCTTTGTCGTTTTTCCCTTTGATTTATAGCAATATTCGGTCGTCTATGTATCCAAGACAGCACATCAGTGAACTAGACAGAAAGCTCGCTTCAGGAAGGATGTATATTGATTAATCATGTGTTCAATCTGGTCGCTGTGAAACTGTTTTAGAACAACTAGCTCCTTTATATCAAGTTCATAGACTCTTAAATGGATTTCACTCCAGTAGAGATACCAGTAGTTATGGAGACTTTACTTCGCCGAGGGGTACTGCAAATATTTGCGTACTCTTTAGCCGATATTTATAAAGGTTTTTTAGGTATAGTACTTCTATGATAAAGTGACCAGTGATTCCGTCCACGGCAAAAAGCCACCACGTCTGGAGGCCAAAGCTGTGTGACGGTGATACATTATCTCCACAAGACGCGGCGTCTTGCTTCTAACAACAATCTACAACCTGCAGTCATATCCTTACTACGTTCATTAATGTGTAATATTAGTGTACATCAAAGCAATCAGCACACCGCGTCTGCTCCGAGCTTTATACAATAAGTTCAGTGTATACATTCAATGACAATACAAAATAAGTCGGCCGGATGCAACATCATTTTGGGCAAGGAAACTCCAAAGTCGCCGTACTGGCTATCAATAAAAAAGTTCATGGGTTGCTTTACGGCATCTGGCTGGGCTACCGTCTACGCTCTTGTGCCTCTTCCTGACTTAATTTGCATTTTTGAATTACTGCTTTTTGTACATTGTTATTTTCCTTTGTTAAGCTCCTGGAGTGCAAGGTGGAAGGTAGGACATTGGAATCGTGTTGCCCTTCCGGCTCAGACTTCGTTATAAAAATACGTTTATCTCCTGTCTGAGCTATAAAACGCTTGCATAATGCACATGTAAAGTTCCGAGCGAACGTTAAAACAAAGTTTCATTCCTGGGCCGGTATTATATAGACAGAACAGCGATGGGCTTGCAGTGTGAGGTGGTAGTAAATCTTCGAAAGTTTATTCCCTCGGAAAGGCACTGTGAAAAGCAAGTCATATGCGAATGCAGGAATCAGGAAAATACGACTTTACAATGAGTCATAAACGACTTTGAAGCGAAAGTGCACGTCTATGCGAATAAGTTTAGTACGCCACACAGCAAACGGGTTTGAGCCTGTTTGGGAGTTTTGGGCCCGGCTCTTAACTTGCATCCGAAAGGTACTACGCAAAACCCCCTACCAAAGGAGGTTTTATGGGGGTACGCAGGGCAAGATGGCGGTGCCTGTTGAAGCGACAGCCGTCCACTTCGAATCTTTCTAGCCATCGGCCTGCATTATTAAACTCATTCATTCCCAAATAATGCTGGTATTTGATTTAGATTTGAGTAATGAGGCTTCGCTAAGCGTATACTGCCGATAAAACAGCTCCCGTTTTCGAGATACACAGTCGATTTGCGGTGCAGAAGGCTTAACAAGGTTTGTTTACAAAGTAAACGGAGTCAAAGGAGGGAATTTAGGAGGTAACTTTGGTGTTTTTATTTAACTCATTTCGGGGGCTTGAACGGAGTTCATTGGAAGTTTTTCTGCTTCTTTTGAGAGCTTTTAAAACGCCCCTTTATACGCGGCCCGAGAGAGAGAGGGCGAGAAAAAAAAAGGTATTTCAGACACTATACTAGCGTTTTAGAGACATTTCTTGCAACTATTCATCGCTAGGGACATATTAGAAAATGGACATTGATGTATTCATGCACAAACATGACATATGCATACAAGCACGCACGACACAGGAATCGAACTCGCGACCACACGCACTGAAAGCAAACATCATATCCATTACACCACAGCGACACCACTATCTTGCGTAGTTTTTCACGGGGGTATATATCTACAAAGCAGCTACTAACCCGTCAGCGACACCTCAAACTTTTGTTCTCGTAGCATCGGCATGTGTTAGCGCTTTCGCAAGGCCAGTACATAAACTCAGGGGGCGTCACGAATACCAAGGTAAACACCTTCAGCTTCGAACTATTCGGTTCGTCGTGTCGTGCCGCTGGAAAAATTGTAAACGTGTGCCCTCTTGAGTACTTCGACATTGTTTCACTCGCCCAAAATTCGTGGATACCAGCGTGACAAAAGGTATCCTCAGATGGCCGAACATATGTGCATTCCATGTGCGTATGATGTGGAGCTATCTTCGTTGTTTCTGCCGCGAGCTGCACGCGTCCCATGGCAGCGGCGTGTTCTGAGCTGTACGAGACCGCCTGTGTTTCCATAGATGGGGTCTGTGCCTTCCGCCGCACGGAAGCCCTCAGAGACAAGGACGAAACACTGAGCAACACATCTTTATCATTTCAAAACTCTGCCGCGACTGACTGTCAGCGGCCCCTAAGCGCGAGCCGCGAGCGTGCCCGTGTCCATCGTTCTCGTCATCCACCGGCGCGCTCACAGCTACGACTCCCATAGCATATAAAAGTTACTCACGCAGATGCCCACAAGCGTGCTCAGGGGTGCCTCTTCAGGGGGAAGGGGGGGGAGGGGACGAAGGCTCGTCGCTGCGCCCACCCTCCCTATTCAGTCAATGCACGGGGCAGACCCCCCTCCCCCTCCCCGTGTGCACGCCTATGCAGATGCCCGAGTTACAAGGACATTGTAACGCGCCTACACTAAGTGCATTTATTGCGCGCGTACTCGCGCGAGCCAAACGCAGGTGCAGCAGCGCCTTCAGAGTAGCTGAACGATAATCTACATCCACAATTACCACTTATTCGCAACTCGCACTTTCGCGGGGCACACAGTGATTCTCTAACTCAAATTCAGTATTTAGTTGCTTTCACAGTCGGAGGCTACCTCCAATCTTACTAATTAACCTTTATTGTTAAACATCACACAAATGCATTAAAGCGAATGCATAAGCATGCCCCAATGTCAAGTACAACCACCACAAATTAGCAGTAGGTCTCCCGTTAAATAAAATGTTAATGCACATGCACTTCGCCTTTGTGAAATTCCATGTGTATGTGGCACTCCTCTGGCATAGATGATGTAGCAAGAATAAAAAAATGTAGTATTGCCGTCTTCTTCAACGAAACAGCTGTGATAAGAATGATAAGAAAAACAGTGTTCGCAATATTTTATTGGAACCAAAACAGTAGCAGTTCTCATGTCAGTGTAAGCATATGTACATTTCCATCTTCTTGCACAGAACCTACACCCAATACAAAACACTAAGAACGTATGCAGTACAGCCCAAGCACTATATATAATTCACAACAGTAAAGCAACATGAAAGTAGTGTGGCAAATCTCATCATAATGCACACTGACATGTGCACTTCACAGTGCTAGTATGCAAACACAATCCAGAGAAATGGGATCTACAGTGAACTTGGTGCCAGCCTGCACATGAAGGCAACTAAGCTAGTACATTAAGGCTAGCATTACTTTTAAGAAATATGCAACCATGCAGGGAGGCATGTTGTAGATTTAAATCGAATTAGTTTGCCCTATGGCATCAAAACATGTCACACATCATCATACAGTTCTGTTTTCTGCAGAAAAGTCCGAAATAGACCTGGGGTGTTGATTGTAGATCCACTTACCACAATTTGTAAAGGCGTTCAGCCATGCCAGCAAAATGACAACATTGCATTCATATATGGCTGCACATACTTACTCACAAATATCTGAAACTGAACGCAGTTTTTTAGAAATATACTTGGGAATTTGTCGCCATTATCACACAACTGCAATATACCAACACTTGTATTATACATAATTACTACAGCTATGTTTACAGTATTCCCATGCCAGCCACTGTCATCTGCAACCTAAAAAGTTCTTCATCTTTAATTCCTCGCTTCATGGCTTGCGCATAATTACCACATTGAAAGTTAATACCACTACCATGGCTGCAAAGTCAACTTGAAATTCGGCAATCACATGCCTAAAATTAAAAATTTCCTACAAGTAGTGGCTGGTGGCTTGGCATATTGGATCCTAGGGCTTGCTATGCCATGTGGTTGAATAGAATTTGACCACGAATCTATAGAGCCTGTAAAGCAGTCAGGAATTGAGTTCATAGTTAAAGAGTGAAAACAAAACAGCAACACACATAGAAATAGAAATGAAGGGAACAGGACAACGCAGTACTAGCGACTGAAATTTAACACGTGTATGGCGTTTTTAGTCACGTTCATACTCATTCTGTGAGTGCATGGTTCTTTATTTTTGTAATTTTTTCGCACTAAGTGTGTATATCTTTCTGTGGTTTGCATTACACTTCAGGTCCTCGTTAGTGTAGAATGAGGCACAGGGGAGTGTTCCCACAATACAGTGTCTTGTACACAAACAAGTGGGTGAGCAACTCTTGCAGCTTTGCCAGAAATGTCTTCCTGAAAATAATAGAAAAGAAGTCCATTAAGCTTTCCATATCCAGAAATATGAATGTCTTGGCAAAGGCTCACACTTGACCATAGCTCGGCAGACTCACTCATGAGTGCAGTAAACTCACACTCACTCACACTCATTTGAACGTGGTCAGTTGAGTATGAGTGAGTACTCATGCGTGTGAGTGGATGTGAGTGTGAACGTGAGTGAGAACTCATGAGTGTGAGTGGTCATGAGTGTGAACGTGAGTGAGTACTCATGAGTGTGAGTGGACGTGAGTGTGAACGTGAGTGAGTGCGAAGGCTGAAAAAATTGTGGTGAGTGAGTTTGAGTGAGTACTCCCTTAAAGTGCCGACCTATGGAGCTCGGCACACTCACTCATGAGTGCACTCAACTCACACTCACTCACAATCATTTGAACATGGTGAGTTGAGTATGAGTGAGTACTCATGAGTGTGAGTGGACGTGAGTGTGAACGTGAGTGAGTACTCATGAGTGTGAGTGGAGGTGAGTGTGAACGTGAGTGCGTACTCATGAGTGTGAGTGGACGTGAGTGTGAACGTGAGTGAGTGCGAAGGATGAAAAAATTGTGGTGAGTGAGTTTGAGTGAGTACTCCCTTAAAGTGCCGACCTATGCACTTGACTATACTATTGCAGACCTTTAAACAGAACACGAAACAAATGCAATAGTGAGATGCTGCTAAGTAGTTTCTTGTAAACTTTTCACTTAAAGTACAGAGGGCAAAAAGTACACAACTGTAATGAAATGTGAAACAGCACCAGAAGTGTACTTTTGTCTTGTGTACCATCATTCGAGTAGTTTTAGGCTGTCAGTGAAGTTAGCATTGTAGTGTAAAGGGGGTGCAAATTTTTAGTATGATTAACCTTGGAGTTAAACGCATTTCAATGGAGGCGTAACTGCTTGAGGCCCACGTACTTAGCTTTAGGTGCGTGTTAAAGAGCCCCAGGCGGTCTATCTTTCCGAAGCCCTCCACTACGGCGCCTCTCATAATCGTGTGGTGGCTTTGGGATGTTACGCACCAACAGTTATTATCACTTACAAACACATGGAACGCTAGCTTCTTCATCAACCATAGCTGTTCTGTTGTTCTGTTTAGGACTGAAGATTGGGCGACTTGGTATTGATTCATGGCAAAATTAAACAGTGCACTTGTAATGACGACAATAGAAGACGTGGACAAAGTACCAGCCTGTTTACCTTGTCAGAAATTGTCTCAACAGTCAGAATACTGTGTGCTGATCATAAACACTATGGCAACAAAAAGTAAAACAAAATAACCAGAGGGAAGGAACAAGGTGATTCAACAACGAGGTTCAACAGATTCAACTGACTTATATCAATGTGATTAAATTAGCCTTGCACAAGTGACACATCTCCTAAATTCCATAAATATGCACATGTAACCTTGGCAAGCTCTAGTGCTGATATGTGACTAATGAAGTGACCATACCATAAAATGCATGTGCTTCATCAAACACACTGTAACTAAGCACATGTCTTACACATAATATGGCCATCATAAGGTGTCATTAACATGACTTATTCTTTCTAGCTAAATGTATACAAGATCATGATGTCAGTGCGCCTTGATATGCAATTTAACTTTTTGTGTTGGAGAAGGACAAAGTGCACAATGCAAAATTGTCGTCAAAAAGTATTCTTACTTGCTCATAATCTGGGCATGAGAACAGAATAAATAGAAAACAAATCTGGCCTTAATGCATGTGTTACCACATGACAGCGTGATAACAGCTGTCTTTTTTTTTTTTTTTTTGTTGCTTAAGTGTATACTCCCTGGAAGCACTGCTTCATTCATGCTTTATCGCAAGCAAGGAAATTATGTCGTATAAACATTCAGTTTTAAGGCGCACTCGCTTGAATTGGCTGGCCACGCCAAGCGGTCAGCCAATTCGAAACACGTATCACACATCGTTGTTATATGAGCTTAATGACCTTTCTTTTTCGCTTTTCATTGCACTTTTGACGCGACGCAATGTGCAGAACAGCACCTACTGCTGCCCAAGCGACAAGGTCGCGCAAACAGAGGAACCATAAGTATTACGTACCATTTGTGTTCCTGAATGTGCCGCGAACGCGGCGCGCCCATCAGCTGCTGCTCGCTTGAGTCACCTGGCCATTGCCACACCATTGCACACGCAGTGCATGTTGCACTGTCGTCAAACCACACATTTCACGTCCCGCGACGAGAACACAGTAAGGCTGCCGGCATGAAATGTGCACACATGATCGATGCATAGCAGGGTAGTTGAAAGGCGTCCTTCACAAAACCGACGTTATCCCATGACGGCTTCGCTTCGCTATCACTCACGCACGCCGCTGGGGCCAGCCTGCGGTAACATCCGCTGTCATTTCGGAACTTCTCGCGTTTCTCGCGACTCCCTTCTCGCGTTTCTTTCTTTTTGCTTTCTTTTTTCCCCTTCGCGCGCATGCGTGCGATGGTTGTCCTGCTCTTATCGCCGCCGTTCGAAGGTCAAAGGCGCTTCGTTCCTTTCAGAGCAGCCGCTTGAGGAGAGTCGCGTTTTTTCTTTCGTTTCTCCGGATCTTATTCCGTGCGTTGAGGCACACCGCCTGTGCCCAATTCGTCATCAAAAGGGTATACTGACTGTGCATGCGGTGCCGATAGGCCACATCGAGGGTGTACACGCTCCAACTTTTAGTTTAACTTCGATTTGATGGTAAAACAACATAAGCGAAGTAATTCTGTGGTCGAAATGCATCGTGAACCCGAGCCCAGCGGTAGTGTGCATTCCGTACAACAATGTGCATCAGTCGACGAGACGAAGAAATCGTTGATTAGGCACGTTCATGAATTTATTAAGCACTTTGAGAAACACTTCTTTCGCCCGCGCAGTTGCATACATGCACGCCAGCACTGAAAGCACTCTAGCTTCGGATAAAATAAAGGGAAGATATGCCCGAGAAAGTGAAATAGGAGTTTTCTGTCCTTGAACTCCATTTGACAAAATGGCGTCAGATCGTGAATTTACCTCATTTCTTCCACCTTTTATCCCCATAATTTCTCAAGGAAGTAAAATTGAGGACGCAGAACTTTATTACACCGATCTTAATACTCCCCTGAAGGAGTACGGTCCCAAATGAAGGTAGTATTAAGCCCTTAAAACGCCCAATTCGGCTAGTTTGCGTTTGCAGTTCATAAGTCGTGCTCAACTTCGCGCGTAGCAAAAAAAAGGCTGCAGTTTCCGCTTTTGCTCATTCGTGTAGGCTACATAAAGTTCAGTGGTGCCACGTATCTTCAAGAGGACATAAGCTAACAGCGCATGCTCGATTACGGCATTGTATGTTTTCAGTGTAAAACGTATGGAGCAGCTGCTCAAGAGACAGTTTAA
>JALIZH010015206.1:0-24409 GCA_030522465.1 Rhipicephalus appendiculatus
TGTAAATGCCCTATGACATCGTATACGGCCAGGAGTTCCCTAGCAAAGGTGCTGTAGCGCCGTCCGAACGGGCTCAGTTTTCTGAAGACGAAAGACATTGTCACGTGGTTGTGACGTCGACGAAGGCAGCAGGCCACGTGTACAAGATGAAACTCTTTATTTGGCCGTACTTGTGGCCGGGAAACGGAAAGTCAGATTACAGCAAGCAAGGCACGCTGTACAATGATAGTGGTGAACAGAGCGTCGGCCGTCGAAAAACTGACAAGCGCTGAAACGCGTCGGCATTTTTACATGTGCCGTCGAATATTCCAGCATTATCGCTAGCGGCCACGTCAGTTCCAGAATAATCTGTAATGTTCGCGTTGTGCACGTAATCGCGTCGGAAGGTTCTAAGATTATCTCGATGGTTCTTAGTCAATCGGCGCGGTTAGCGCGAGGCAGCACTTGCACGTGTAATGGGGCGATAACAAAACTTGAGAAAAGGATTGTGGAAATATTTTTCGCCACACTTCACTCATCTTCGGCTGCAATACGGCCCCAATAGCCGCATCGGAGCCGTCCATCGTTACGCATTGCGAACGCCCGTCTGGAGGTAGGCGAGCGACGCGGATTTTCGACAGCCACCTTAATATGCTGGAATCCTTCTATGGTTTGTCCGTTCCATTAAATGGCACTTGCATTAGTTCCAGATGCCGCGAGTAGACTGTGGAGGAGCTGAATAATATTGTCGTATTTTGGGACAAACATAGGGTAGAAGTTTCCAGTCCTAGGAACTCTCACAGCTGGTGGACGGTTTTCAGCTGCGGGAACACTAGCACTGCTTCTACGTTGAGCTACCGGGGTAAGCTGCCGCGCTTGAGGTGCCGTGTTTAAAAAAATGGTAGAAATGGCTCCCCAAGCACGCACTTTGCCTACTGAGAACAATGCCATACTCTGTCGGTCATTTAGCACAAAATGTAGATTCATCTCGGGCTCATCGGGAGTGCAGATAGCAATGAGTTGATCATCCAGGTATACCTTGCAAAAGTCGAAGCCTGTGAC
The DNA here is from genome assembly GCA_030522465.1 of Rhipicephalus appendiculatus. Lineage (NCBI taxonomy): Eukaryota > Metazoa > Arthropoda > Arachnida > Ixodida > Ixodidae > Rhipicephalus > Rhipicephalus appendiculatus. Next base: position 1,042 of record JALIZH010015206.1, read on the forward strand.
AACGCCATTCCTAAACCGTTGAAAAGTTTGGCCTACCTTCCGCAAGCCGAAGGACAGACGTATAAATTTGAACATTCCAAGTGGCGTGGTTATTGCAGTCTTGAAAACATGCTCTGTAGCTACGGGTACCCTATGATATGCGCGTACAAGATGGGTGGTTGTCTCTTTTCCCTTTCTTAACCCTTCCGCCACCTTGCGGGATTCCGCAGAACTCATTTGCAAGATCTATTTTTGAAGAACGTTAAGAAACCATGCAGGCAGGAGGTCATGTCGCGAATGTGCGGCACTTGGTAACGGTGTGGCACGGTTATCTGGTTCAGTGCTTGATAGTATCCACATGGGTGCTATCGCAGTCCGTTGATTTGGTGACCATGTGTAGAGGTAACGCCTATGGGCTGGACGAAGGACGTACTATTGCGAGTTTTATCACGTGCGCTAACGCCTGTCGCGATAATTGAAGCTTCTCGGGTGGAAGGCAACGTGGCCGCACGTAGACTAGGGGGTCTGTGGTTTTGATATGATGCTGAACTCCGTGCTTCACCTTAGCGAATGTCTGTGGCTGTCGCGTCAGCGCGGGAAACTTGTGTATTGTGGCAGTAAATTACGGATCTCCGGACGCACTAAGCAAAGTCGGGCTCAGGGGAGTGTGCCAAGACGGCCTTCCACAACTTGCCGATTAACAGGTTCCTGACGACACTTGTTGTGGACGTCGACGAACAAACCGGAGCATTCCAGAAAGTCTGAACCTAATCTGGTGAACTTGGTATCAGCGGCTATGAACACCCGTTAAACATTCTGCTGAAAGCGAGGTTCAGTGTTAGTCAGCAGTGTCCATATGATATTTGATGAAGCAGGCCACAAAAGGACGCAATCACGTTCACATAAATTGACGTAAACACAAGCGCTGTTGATGTGTCAATTTATGTGTGCGTGATTAGTGTCCTTTTGTGCGATGCTTCAAATATCATGGCCCACAAAATAGCCCATCAGTACATTTTAAGTAATGTCCATAAGATGTTATCACCAAATTATTGGCGGCTTGCAATGGTGATGCACTTGGGTACTTTCTTTCGATTTGTGAGTTCGGTATCAAGCTATCATCGGCGCCTGTGTTGACTAAGAAAGGCACTCCTTGTTGCAGTCGGTAATAAAATACCGAGAGACGACTTGAAGGCGACGTAGGAACACTGGCCATCTTAAGTAGAGGATTGCGGAATTGGTTAGGGAGCAAGAACACCAGAAAGCAAATACGCTCCTTTCTTCCCAACCAAGTCCGCGCTCCTGTACGGAAGATGTTTAACCAACTACCTCAACAACTGACTATATTGAAGCACTGGTCACCCTCAGTGCTTGATAGAGCCGTTTCCAGAGTGCGCGCAGGGTGGAGCGCGGTTGCGGGCATTGTAACCGAACCCCCGATGATACTAGCATATATCCTGATACTGAGGTTATCATACCAGCGTGTTTGGTTCACTTAATGTTTGTGCCCTTTAGCTTATGCGCAAAGCAGTGTCTTGGTGAGTCGAAAAATATCGTCACGCATTTCTTGAAGTTCCTCTTGGTATGGTTGTGTTTGCACGGCAGCCACTGATGTTGGCGGGGTGATCGCTGCGAGCCGGTCGCAAGCTCGGCGACTGCAAAGTAGACCTTTCCGCTCTGACGCAGCGATGACTATACGCGAAAATATGGGAATACCTTTTGCAAAAAAAATGCAGATCCCACGCATTGTGGGTATGGATGTAATGCAGAGCAGCCAGAAAGGAGAAAATCACGCTGGGCATGCATGTTACATGCATGTCATGATTTACATGTCAGCAGCTGTCATTTATGTTCGTCATACAGTCACATCACGCAATACCAATTTTGGTGTTTATCAAGCTAGCGAAACGGCCGCGAGCGCACCATGAGCATGGCATGTAAATAACATTGCACATGACATGCATGCCGTGATTTTCATGTTACCACCTGCCATTAATGTTCGCCATACAGTCACGTCACACAATATCAATTTTGGGGTATATCAAGCTAGCGAAAAGGCCGCGAGCGCACCATGAGCATGACATGTAAATCACGTTCTACATGAAATGCATGTCGTGATTTTCATGTTACCAGCTCCCACTTATGTTCTTCATACATTCACTTCACGCATCACCAATTTTGTTGCATACCAAGCTAGCGAAACGGCCGCAGGCGCGCCATGAGCATGGCATGCACGTCATGCTGTACCTGACATGCCATGATTTTTATATTACCACTTGTCATTTATGTTTATCATGCAGTCACGTCATGCAATACCGAACTTGTTTTATTTCAAGCTAGCGAAACAGCCGTGAGCGCACCATGAGCGTGGCATTTCTACCTGACATGGATTTGCTGATATGCATTTTACGATCTGTCATTTCTGTTTGTCATACAGACACGCCACACAATACCAAATTTAGCGCATATCAAGCTGGCAAACTGACCGCGAGTGTGCCATGAGCGTGGCATGCAAGTCATGTTGCACATCACATGCCAACATTTCTATATGACCACTTGTTGTTTATGTTCGTCATAACGTAACAAAAATTCGGTATATATCAGGCTAGTGGCACGGCCCTCAGAACACCCTAAGTGTGGCATGTAAATCAGGTTCTACATGACATTCACGTCATGATGTTCTGTTACCACCTGTCATCTATGTTGGTCATGCATCAAATGAAGGAAACGGCCGCAGGAGCCCCAGGGCCATGGCGTGTAAACCATATCGTTCATGACAAGCTATTCATGATTTTCATGATATGACCAGTCATTCATGTTTGTTATGCGGTCATGTTATGCCATGCCAATTTTGTTATAAATCTTATTAACGATGCGGTCTGTGAATCACAATGACTTAGGCGGCTAGAAAGATAGGCAGATACGCTAAAAGTCGCCGAAGTTCGCTAAGACATGCTTCGCATATAAAAAAAAAATGTTCTCGGACCTTTGCTCTGTCTAGAGTGGTGGTAGTTTCAGTGATCGACAGCTACATGGGCTGCAAAAGCTTACTAGGTGTACGGCAGGGACTAGAAGTCCCTGTACCGAAGCAATTGATGCAGTCGCTGTGGTTCGGGGAGAGGGGTAGAGGGCGTAACTCGGCGAAGCAGAATTTCTTTCAGCGTTGCAAACGCACATCCGGCAGGCGTTGAGAGCAAAAGATCCCTTACTTTAGAAAGGGGGAGGGGAGAGAAAAGAGGAGGTGTTTCCTCCTCTTTTCTCTCCCCCTTCTTTCGATTTATTTGGGACGTGTGAAAAAGTGCATATATATGCAGCGACCAAATGAATAAAGCCAGTAGATAGTTGGCGCTTTTTTCGTTTACGCTGTCTTTTCCTTCCTGTGTTCGTCCGATTGAATGCGCGACGATTCCCACCATATCCCTTACTTCACTGGCTATGACTGATGGGAGACTGCTTACTGCGTAGTGATATTTTCTAAGATATGCTTTAATGCGAGGGCTATGAACTGAGATTCGACCTGGACGTACAAGAGTGCAAGGCGCATATTCCAAGAGGATGGCAGCTTACAGTCGACAGAGGAGACCGTCGGGGACGTGTGTGTCGTAGATGTCGAAGTAATGGTGACGTTGGTGAATCACCCCGGTGTCGCCAATGTCGGAACGCGCTTTTAGACATTCCCAGTCGAGTAAATAATATGCGTTCAAAACAACAACTGAATTGTTTATGTTGAATCCTATAGAGAACAGCGCAGATTGTCCCGCGCGCACGCTCGCTTGGCACTGCGCCCCGAGCGCCGCGCCACAACACTCACCGTTCTACCAGGCTTTACTCTGTCGGACCCCGGGCTACAACCTCATTTTCTGCCGCTCTCCATCACTCTCATTCGTTTCAGTCTCTCCCTGTAATGCCCTCGCTTTCCACGGCACCTGTCTTATCTGATAGTGGACTTTTTGCTCGTGATGTGCATAAGAACGGGGCCTAAGGAGGTACGCTGTTAAAAATGCCACTGAATAAATTTGTCATTTCGAGTTGAAATTATTTTAATGCATTATTTTTAGTGAAGTTGCGTGATAGAATTACGTAAAATGTGATTTTAATTTGGTTTCATTCTTGCGATTTCAGTTTGGGAACTGCCGAGGAGGATTGTGCCAGGAAACTCAAGATTATGGTGTAACGAAGCGCACCAAGAGGGATGTTAGCACCTCTGTTTCTTCCAGTCAACAAAATAGTTCTGTTGCCCAGAAGCAATTGAGCCGTAGGCGCGGCTCGAACAAGCCAAAGATCTCGAGAAGAGAGCAAATTGAGCGCAGGAGAAGGCATATGTGGACTCGTTGTGATTGCGCTAGCATGAGGGGATTATTCATTGACATGAGTTATTCACTAAGCGGCTTAGGCATAGGAAGGCGTGGTAAGAGAGGACGACGACGCAAGGTGGGATGTCGTGTTATATGTCTTTTGCTTATAAACAGATACAAGCACGACCCAAAGTGGTCCAGCTTTTTCGCAGCTCGCTTCAACACTTCTGGAAGCGGGAAGTTGGCAAATGCAACCGGAACTTTATCGGCGGGTAACAGAGGTGACCACAACATTCCTAGCAATCCAACAGGTGGCAACTTGAACAATGCAAGCGCAGCTGGTCCCACATCGCAGTCACACGGAAATGGAGTAAATGGCTCAGGTTCAATAGCCAGTAGTACAACAGGAACGAGTAACCTGGGCTCCGGACCGTCTGCCGCAGGGGCTCTTAATGGCGCCACTGGCATGAATGACGGTAGTGGCATTGCTGGAAGCAGTAACGCAAGTTCAAGTACCAGTTCTGGGTACGTTGGCTCTGTAAGTACCAGTATCAATGAATCGTCTGGTGTCCTTCCGGTGAATGGCAATATTGGAAGAGGAGCAGTAAGTAAAGCTACTTCAGGCGGTACGCTCAGCAACAGTGTCGAAGCAGGACCTCTCGGCAATGGTGGGGCTAATGTCGGCACCAGCACGGCGCCTGGAGTGACTAGCGTTTCTCCCGGCATTCAAGCAACTTCAGGAGCATTCGACAAACCTGTCAGTGCCGCTGGTACAGCAGGCATTATAGCCACTGGCGCATCTTCAGCAGGCAATGGACAGTCTGGTAGCAGTAGAAACGGAACTGTTGTCCGTGTTTCGTCCACCGCTGGCCCCAGCGCTATCTCCACGGGTGGGTCCAGTGGCGCTGGAAGTGCCATCAGCGGATCTGGTATATCCGCTGGCGCTGCTGGCAGCGGGGCTGAAATAGGCGGGGAAGGTGGCACGGGGCCTAACGATGCAAGCAGCCCAGGGTTCCTCACACATCCACTAGAGAGTGCGACAACCTCCAGCAGTAGGGGCGGCCACCCTGGTATGGTTGGAGGGAGCGCAAACGCTGCACGAACAGAAGCGGTAGAAGGAGGAGGTGTCACCAACCCCAATGGGAACGGCGCTGGTACAGGCTCTGGGAAAAATGATGGAAACTCTCGCCGAAATACTGGTGTATCACCTGGCACTGCTCTACCACCTAATACTACTGCTAGTTCAGACAACAGGGGCACAAGACATAGATGTATTGGTAGTGTTGGCAGCGGCTCAAGTGAAGGGGCAGGTACAAGTTCCGTAGGAAATAATGATAATGGTATCAACAGCAACGGCTCATTAGAAAATACCACAAATCTGTCCCGTAAACCCAACGTCGAAAGTATGCCTGGTCCCAGCATCATGACTGTCGGTGGAAGTGGCAGTGGCAGCAGCAGACCTGTAGGCACTGAAACAGTCAGTAATGGTTCGCATGGTCAACCGAGTGCGGGCCGACATGTGAACACAGTGACAAGCGGCCCCGAAAGAAGCGGTAGTATAACCCCAGTTACCTCCAGCACTAGAAGTGGAACCGGAACCAGTACTCTTCAAGGGGGTGCAAACTTGACTACTACAAACGCACCATCCAGTGACCGTACAAGCAGTTCACATACCCGAGCAACTAGTGGAAATTCAGGGGACGCTGGAAGTGGCACAGTGGGCCCCAGTAATAGCGGGACGTCAGGTGTGTCAGCTGGCGTTCCAAGCAGTGGTGGTGTCTCACATGGGGAAGAAGCTATCAGTGGCACCGATGGCAACAGTGGCGTTGTAAACAGCGCTGTCCTTGCAGAGCGTCCGAGTGGTACAGGCATCAGCAGTTCAGTCAGCAGCGGAGGCGCACATGTCGAGATGACTTCCGAATCCTCAGGCAATCTAATTAGTCAAGGGGGGGGCTATCTAATGCTGCAACCACTCCCACTGGTGTTAATACCATTGTGAACGGCGGAGGCGGCGAAGTGAGTTTACGTGTAAACGGTTCAGGGCGCACCGGTGCTGCAGCTGGACGTACACCTCCTGGAGGTACGACAGAAAGCAGTAACGCTGAGCTACCGAATGGAAGCAATCATAACAATAATGGTTTAGTAGGAGCCACATACACAAGTAACGCCATCGGTGTGGGTACAACAAGTCATGGTACTGGTGCTGGCAGCAGTGCAGGATACGGGGCCGGATCATTTCCTGCAGGCAACTTGCCATTTACTTTTGGAGGGGCTTATGGTGGTGGGGCAAACAGATTTGGTAATGCTGGCAGTGGAATGACTAGCGGACCATGGGGGCCCACATCCAGGCACTTATAATGGGATGGGTGCAGGCTATGGCAACGTTAGATACCCAGGAGGCTTCGGGAACATACCAGGTGCACCACCCACTGGCAATGTGAACGTTGGTGGGAGAGGTGGTTATGGCGGTAGCGGACCATTTTCCGGTATATATGAAGATGATATCTTTTTTCAGGATTAATGAAAATCTGTCAGTGGGGGTTTGCGTTAAAAAGTCATAAGAAGTATGAATGTTCAAAGGCATATAAGACACGCTATGGTTTTGCTATCTACATGCAGCATTCTACCAAAAGAATGGGTGCTGCTCTGTTGGTTTTAGCCTATTCTATCACCCAATCATGAAATAAATTACACTTCTGATTCATTGATATTACTGCGTTTTTGTAGAAATTCTCGTTCCGAAATTTTCGCCCATGCTTTGTTAATTGCTGTGCCCAGGCCCGTAGCCAGGAGGGAGGGGGGCTAGGGCCCCCCCCCCCCTGAAATACGGATGAAAGGGGGTGTTTTACCGAGAAAAATTAGTAAAAATGGGTGTTTTTTAAGGCTTTCGACAAGTGTCCCCCCCCCACCCCCCGAAAAACATTCCTGGCTACGGGCCTGGCTGTGCCTCTTTGCGCACACAAATACAAATTATTGCCTAAAAATGAGTGTGTTGAAATCGTCATGCAAACGGTGGCCCATTTTTTCAGCAGACACTCTCGCTTGAGTGTTGTGCACGCAAATCAACAGAAATAAAGCACAATAAGCACATCTGACGACCAAAAAACAGTTGTAATTGTGGTTGCAAATAGGTGAAATATGCACTCAATTTTCTCGCTATGCCACAATTAGAATTTGTAACGCATGAATGTTAAAAAAGCGAAAGCAAGAAACATACTTGCCACAACTAAAAGTGTGGGTGTAGAATCTTGTGCATTGTCGTAATTTTTCATGAATATATATTCATGAAAATATATTATTTCTTTATAGCAAACAACGTATTTGAAATAATTTGCGTTGCACGATGGTCAATATGTAGTCTCGGAACGGATGGTTTTATAGCAAGTGTTCAACACTCACTGCAACATGCACACCTTAAACAAGACCTCGAAGGTTCAACTTTCATATCTTTGATTATTCATCCCATGCAACTAAAGAGCACAAACTGTTTAGAAATTACTCATGACTACCTCTCGTCGAGCAGGCGCCTCTGCTGTAAACTCACATTTTCGCCACTTGAAAACACTTTATAACGTCCATAGTCCATTAGGTAACTCTATGAGATTTCCTCGAGCTATCAAGTGGCAGACGCGGCGCTCAGCTCTGTGAATTATTTATACTATGGTTAGCAAGCGAACGAGTTTCAACATAAATGAATTTGTACAATAGCGAAAGTATGTATTCAATCAATAGAAAAAAAATATTGCCCATATAATGCACGCTGCGTCACTTGAGTGGCGAAAATGCAAAAAAGGCGCGCTGTTTTAAGCCACCGCTTTTGTTTACACCTTAATCATGTGGTATGCTTAAGCGGGACATGGAACGCTCACTTCAAGAGGTATTGAGGACAGTGGCACTGCTGAACGTTGGCTATAATACGCGTTACCTTCCGGCACTCAAAGAGAACAATGAAAACTGAGGGACACCTATACAGAGAAGCCGTTCACTGGAGTTGAAACACGGAAAAGAAGCTCCTGTTTTTTTGGTAACGGCTCCTAGTGGAAAGAGGTCCTTACCAGCGTACCAGCTTCTTTACATATCAGAGCTGCTTTGTTAAGGGTTCATAAAGAAGTTCACGCATAGGCAATATAAGAAGAAAAGTTGTAGAAAACGTAGTCTTTATAGCCAATTCCTAGGAAAGCGTTTGTAACGACATATATCGCGAAATGTATCTCGCACTAAGCTTCAATAGTGGTCGTACCGTCAAATGCAACCTACTTTTTCCCGAATCTCGCCACCATAACGTAGCGTTTTGGGCGTGTTGTTATGACATGATATACCTCCAGACCAAGTAATGATGATTACACAGACAGACGTGGGTAGACAGACCTCGCCTCAAGGAGCTTCGTCCACATATCTTTCTAGAAATACTATTGCAATACGCATTCTGGACAACGTTACAGTGTACACTGAACCTACAACAAAATATTGTGATGTGATAGATAAACAAATGTGTACTTTTGTTTATCTATAACATCAATCTGTACTTATGAGGTATCTACACTGGCAATAAACCTCACGTTATTATAATGCTGCAAGAGGTATTTGACTCTGTTTTTTATTATTTTCTGTTTCGCATTGAGCAGAGACGCTATATATTACCTGCGTTTTCTGGTGTTCACATTCTACAAGCATAGATCTCTTACGCGGCGACATTTACTAAATACATAATTTCAAAATGTTCACCGACGATTACGGCAACACCTATTGCGAATACCCAGCGCAGTTTCGTGTTGGGGCAACGCGAGCTTATAACAAAGTTTAATACAACAAAGTTTAATGTATCGACTATGTCACAAATCATAATTTATTGGAGTAGGGACAGCACCCACTACGCCATCGTTCGCATATATGCGCTGAGCGCTGTGCGTGTTTGATGCCTGAGTGTGTGGGTGTGTGTGTGTGCGTGAGTGTATCTTGTGTTTGCTCTCTAATTAAGTTTTTAGAAATAATCTACCAACTAGCCGAACGACAGGTTCTTTTGCATATATGCGGATTAACGAGGTATCCACTACAGATCTGTGAAGTATTAGGTGCACTTTTTGAATGCTGCATGTGGCTGACGACAAGGCCCTTGCACTGAGTGGGAAGCATTAAACCAGACACTCGTTGCACAATTGGCATTGTGTTACTTTACTCGTTGTTACTTTACTCTTCCGCCACGCTATGTTTATTTATTTATTTATTCATTTAATACATACTGCGGACACGAAGTTCATGCAGGGTAGGTAGAACACAATAGGTTAACAACAGTAAAAGAATCTTGTAAGTTGAACGATACAGTCCTGAGCATAGAACTGAAAAAAACAGCAAACATGTTTTATGTAGACTACTTTAAAGAGTGCAAGTGCGCAAAGTAAAATGATAAAGTGCTTACATGGGTCAGTTCTTTCAGTGCTTAATGGTGCGCGGAAAAAAATAATATTTGAAAAGGTTACTTTGCGCAAAATAGAAAGAGCATTTGGGTGATATTGGCGAGTAGGCCTCGTCAATAGTGGACTTAAATACGCTGCGGGATCTAGTGCGAGTTTGCTAGCAAGTAACAATGAATGAAAGTCAAGCCGTAATTTTTTTTCAACACGATTCAAGAGTGAGAATATCAGTCGACTGCATCACTTCATTTGGTGAGTCGAAAGTTGAGTACATATTCGTTCAAGTTTCTTCAGTTACATTGTGTTTAGGCGCCCTACGCAATGCAGGCGTACTCAAGCCTCGGCCGAACTAAGTAATAATACGCAAGAAGCTTAACAGAGGCCGGAACATGTTTAAGTTGGTATTTTAGAAAGCACAGTTTTCGGAAAGCAGAGCAAGATATGTTTTGCACATAAAGGTTCCAGGACAGGTTATTGCAAATGTGACACCTAAATATTTATAGTTGTGACTTCTTTGAGTGGAGAGAAGCCCAGAACATGATTATAATATAGAGATGTTTTCTTTCCGGAAATTCAGGTCAACTTGGTCACTATCGCGTGTGATTTCTTTAAACAACACACAGTCGTCTGCGAATAGTCTTATTTAGACACTCGGCTTAAAAACGTCAACGATTTCATTGACCTACAAGAGCAACAACATTGGACCTAATGCACTTCGCGGCGGTACTCCAGAAGTGACTGGCAGACAAGTCGAGTGATGCCCACCTATATTCACGAACTGCTCGCGATTTTTTAGGTATTCAGCTATCCAAGAAACAAGTATTTCAGGAATGTGAGAGTTTCTTAGCTTAAATATTAGTTTGTAATGAGGTACCTTATCAAAAGCTTTGCTAAAGTCCACAAATATGAAATCAATTTGATCAGTGTTGTCAATCGCAGAAGCAAAAGTGTGAATGACAGTGACTAGTTGTGTGACTGTAGAATATCCCTTTCTGAAACCGTGTTGAGAGCTGGTTAGAATTTTTTCGCCATGAAGAAACTCATTCAGGGTTTTTGCAAGGACGTGTTCAATTAGTGTACAGCAAGAATACGTTAGCGATATGGGACGATAGTTTTCAATACGGAGACGATCACCTTTTTTAAAATGGGCACCACACTGGATGTCCTCCAGTCTTTCGGCCAACTCGAACACGACAAGGAAGCATAAAATATAACGACAAGGCACTTTGCAAGAGGGTCGGCTTATCAGAGAAGAAAAACATTCGGGATATTGTCGGGCCCAGAGCAAGTTTTAGTTTTCAAGTTGAGTAGCATTGAAAGCACGCCGGGGGTAACTAATAAATTAAAAAAATTTTGTAACGGCCATGCCGTCAATCGGGGCAGCCGGAAAGCTAAGAATTGCAACAGAAAAAACAATGTTGCAGGATGCGTTATGTTATTCAGCAACGCCTTTTATTCATTTATAATAACGCCATTAGCATTAATCTGTGCCACTTTTTTTTCACTCAAGAATTCCAAGATTTAGTCGGGTCGGTTTAATAGTTTGGTAGCGCTGTACTGATATACCTTTCTTTTTGAATGATGCAATGCATTTGCAAGGCTTCCGTTAAATTCTGCTATGACATTTGATGATGCACGATTCCTTTTAATACCTCTACTTTACGTTTCGATTGTATGATTTCCCGCGTCATCCACATAGGATCAACACGATTCCTAGACCGGCATTACGCCTGGATAGGATATTTTTGCAAGTGCGTTTGAAGCACCAGCATGGCTCTATGGTACAATATTTGACTGCCGCGCAGAGGGCACCTGTGCAAATCCCGTTCTATACTGTTTTTTTTTCGCATTTTATGTATTTCGTTTACTTTTTTATGTCTAACGGTTACACCATCAACAGTGATAGCGACGCAGCTCAACGGAGAAACGAGAGCCTGAGATCTGTTCTCTACAAACAGCAAAAAGCCTCGCTATTTTCGTAAGAAAATTGCAGTCATCGACACAACTTACTCTTTTTGTCTGCTTATTCCTAAGAATCCCATTACAATAAGTAACAGTCTTTAGAGAAATGAAGTGCAACAAAAATTAAGGCAGCTTCGTCACAATGGTTCCAAGCCTGAAGGAACTGCGGAGCTGGGGAGGAGTGACGTAGGCCGTCTCGTCGGGCAGCCGGTCCCCACAAACCAACATGGCGCAGACCCAGCAACCCGAATCGAAGTGCAGCGAGGATTGTGTGAAGCCTGCGGCCACGTTCGGCAAAGGAAAATTGTTCCGTGCACCTTGTGGACATTAAAAGCAACTACACGCGTACCGATGGTTGTCATCGACAGAAGGAAGTTGTGGGAACCTTAATCATGTTATGGTTCCGTGCAGCAAATGACACATTTTGATCTCGCGAGTGGCGAACCAGCCGGCGGTCGCAGGTGCGGCGCTAAACTGGTGAGTGAGCTCTTATTGAAAATTATATGTGTTATTCTTTTCAAAAAGTGCTGAAGTTGGGTACTGCTATGTCAATAACTAAGCAGGTTATCAAGACTAGGCTAGCATCACAGGATGACAATAAAAAAAATCTGCATAATTTCCGGAAATGCGTTGTTTGGACCAGGTGTTTAAAAAAATGTGGAAAATTTCGGTAATTTTAAACACACCACTGTAATAGTTGGAGCGCTGATTGACTCGTTGTAGTTATGCGTTAACAGGAAATATCATAGTTGTAGGTATGTTCAATAAAGTGTTATTAATTGTTATAAGTAAGCCTAACTGATTAAAATGTCTTTTTCATCTGGTCATTATACATAAACGGCAATGTTCGTCCGCTTTCAATATTAATAAATGTCAGGTCGAAGTCTATCATTACGCATAAATTGAATTCATTGATTATGTAAACTGAACTAATAAAACGTCAATAACTGACATCAGTATTAATCTTTTTTAATTTAGCGAATTGAGCTCGAGAAATTTGTTCGGTACAGAACTTCAGATCGCATATAGGTACTCATTTTGTTGAAAATATTATTTGATGTGATAAATCGTATCTGACATATCACTCTAGAAATATACTTGACCCTTCGGGGGTAGTGGTGCTTTCATAACAAGAAAGAGAGAGAGACAGGGGAGGGGGCTGATGAGACATGTTTGTGGGAGACGAAGAATGCGAGAGGAAGGTAGGGGTCGCTTGGCAGAGAAACAGATTGTGATCGCTTGTCATTTCTGTGGAATGTGGGTTAGTGAAGTTGTTTGAGGAAAATAAAAAATGCGTATTTCTGCAACCCATCTGAGAGTACGGCTCAACGTCTTTTGTCGGAAGGGACATGGTAGTGTAATAAAGGCGTGGAGTTTTTTTTTTCTTTTTTTTTTGAGGGGGGCAGTTGGATGTCTTGACCAAAAAGGTAAAACTGTCAAAATGTTCGCCTGCAGGTTCCGTTTCGCATTGACAATAAAACACTTCTCTCGAACTCTCTCTCGGACGAACACTGCTCGAAAACATCGTTTTGACCTGGACGATGCAACGACGCTGGCCCGTGAACAAAAAGAGGGAAAAGGAAATTCCTCGAATCCTGCCGCACACGTCGTGACGCCTCAGAGTGCAGCACCATCCGTGCCTCCTGATGGACGTTTGCTCGGAGTTGTGTGTTGAGTAATATCGTCGACCTCCCCTCATTTCTGTCAGCATATACTGTAGATGCAATTTGCATAGGTGGAGTAATGTTTGTACCTTTTATTGTTAATTTATATTGTTATGTAGGAAAAACTTTTTTTTTTTATTTTGTACTCGAGGCTGTTTGTTTGGAAACTATACGTGTTTATGCAATACATATTTTGAAAAATGTCCCTTAGGATAAGTTTTACGTTCAGAGCGAACCCTGAAAACTAAATGATTACATACAACGCCAACTTGCCTCGAAGTCTCTTTCGCAAAGCAGAATGAAGGCACGCTTTTTCTAAAGCAGCGGCTGCAATCATACAGACTACAAGCGCCTTGTTGAAAAAAGGACGAGCCGCCGTCCCCATGATGAAGCCCCTCCGATGATCTCTTCTTTATTCGAACACACTCATTCTTATCTTAATGATGATTGTCACTACTCGTCTTCTACAGAATTTCCAACATCCTCCGCGCCCCCACAGTGGTGCATGACGCCGAGGAACACTAACCCACAGGGATTCCAAGTGTCCGTACGAGTTCCAAGTCAGTCCTGGTGGTGTGATCCGGGTATCCCCTTGCACCTGCTTTTCCATCGATGCTTCCGACGCTTGTGCCACGCTCGTGATTTTGAACGCGTTGACGTTGCTGAGCTTGTGCTGCCGATGAGAAGTCTTCCTAGGCATCAAAATTCACACTGAAGGCTCTTGCACCAAGATCTCGTGGATCTTTTTTCTGGGGAACCTTTTCCTTGGCCTTCTCGTCTTGGATTCGTTTACCTTGTGAGCATCTGCCTTTTGCCAACACCTTGGCCTGGGATGCTTCATTCGCTGCCGTGACACTGTCTTGGCATTTGGCATCTGCAGTAATGTAGCCTATGCGGTCCACATTCTTCTCCGCCTTGACATCTGCACCTTTCTCGAAGAGCAACATTTATGAGCTATGCAGAAGGTAGGCTTCTGTGTTCTGGCGGTCTGTCTTTTATTTCTTCTATTTCTTTCCGCTCGTTGCATTAGCTGTGATTTGATTCCTCCGGTCACCTGTAAGCACAGATTTGAGGACCGCTTAATAATTGACATTGTCATCTTCGGTGTGAACTCATCCTTGGTATCTGGTGGGTGGTTTTCTGAATTTCCAACAGTTTCACGCTGTTCGATCGGAGTAGTCTCTTCCACCACAAACACCCGAGTTGTTGCCGCTCTCTTGTCATTAACTTGACGGGTATCGCACGTTGATGAGGGCTCTGAAGGCATCGAATAGGTCTATGAAAGTTGAGGTTCTTCTTCGCCTTTTGTCTTTCGGATTATATTTTCTGTAGTCGGAACGTTAGTTTGCCTGCTTCCACTACGTTCCTCTATCTGTCGTGAGGTTGAGTCGTCTGCCTTCTGTGCGATAATATTGCTATTGTTGAAGCATCGGCTGGATGGTTGCGCCATAGACGATGAGAGTACTTTCGCTTGTACTTCTGTCCTAATCCTTTGCCTTATAGTCTCCAAGCGAGCCTGCCGAGCCTTTAATGCATCTTCAATCTTATATTCAGCTTTGACCTTTGCTCGAATAATCTGGTGCACAAAGACGTCTGCTTCTTCCATTTCTGCTTCTAAGTGATCGATGTCAACCGTGTCTTCTACTTCCTTGTCGATTTTTCTGAGTTTATCATACTGGTCGATCAAAATTCGATGATGATCCCGTAACTCCCGTGTTGATGGGCGTTCCAGATGCAGTAGACTTTTAATGCTTGCGATGACTTCCGTGACGGTCTTTCGTACTTGATTCCGCCTTTCGAATAGGGCCTCCATAATCCGGTCCAGTGTCGGAAACGTAGAAAATCACTGGCCGGCCGCGTCACGAGGCGAAGTAGGCGTCACCGTGCTATCCGTCACAAAAGTATCGCACGATGAAGCTTCGGGCATCGTCGAGATGTCATGCTCCACGATCTGGGTCACGGGTAAGGTTAGGCCTCGCATATGAGCTTAACCCAACGGCGGCTTCACAAAAGTCCTCCGGGCTACAGATGCGGTCGAGAAGTCGTGAAGACCACTCTGTCTCACCTCTAAAGGTCCTTCATCCCGGGTTTCACGGCACCAAATTTTTGAAAAAAAGGACGAGCCGCCGTCCCCAGGATGAAGCCCTCCGATGATCTCTTCTTTATTCGAACACACTCATTCTTATCTTAATGATGATTGTCACTCCTCGTCTTCTACAGAATTTCCAACACGCCTAACATGCGGGATGTAGGACGATAAGAACAGATTGAAATGTGACTCAAATAAACAGTAATAACATTTTATAAAATGTGCAAGTTAATCGGAAAATGTATCCCTGATACTGCCTTCCAGAGTACTGAAATTCACTCATTTTAGTGAAAAAAAATGTCTTTGGAAGGTTCAGCAGAAAAAGAGGCATTGATTTAGAAATATATGAAAACATTTCGCCTGTTTTGAACTTTGTCCGCGGCACGGAGGTGTGTTTTGATCATGGAGCGGCTGGCTGACACAACATTACCTGGGCTATGCTTCTTGATATTGAGCGCTCGTCCTGTCTCTTTTGTGTGGTCCGTTTAAGAATCTGGGTGTTCTCATGGACTGGCAGACTGTATGGGATTAAATAAGTACCCGTGGCTTCCGTGTCCTCAGTATTAGTGCCTTCGGTATTATTTGCAATTCTTATGTATTAATTTTTTTTTGCTAAATTATGCACGATGCCATCAGCAGATTTCATGCGTCGTGAATGAATCTGACGGATGTTCCTTCGTGGATGGTGAGCAGTTCTTCCCGGTGACTAAGCTTTCTTCGTTTGTTGTGCATCCTTTTGTAGCATCCCAGGCTTCAACTCATCGCGCTGCGCTTAAAATTTGTCATCTGTTTGATCGCAAATTAAACAGATCACAACGTGATCTGTTTTCTTGTGTTTTGTTTTCTGGTGGCTCTTTGCATATTTATTTGTTATCTTGCTTTCCCAAATGCTGGGTCATCAACCGGAAACTGCAGCTCATTGTGAATAAATGAAACAATAAGAAGTCAAGTGTTCTCTTGAATTTTACCTGCTGGAGCTCTGTGTAAAGAATTCATGAGGATTCTTTCATCTAACCTACCCGTGACACGATCAGCATAGAGTAAATATACTAACAGCGGAGCAAATAACTCAAATAAATACCCCTCATGCACCTCACTCAAATTACCTCCGGACGGAGTAAGCACATTCGTAAAATACTCCGGGGGTGCCACGCAAGAGCTTCGGATAGCCGGAATGAAAGAACACCAAAAAAATAATCCGGAAGTGTCACGCAAGAACTCCGGCTCAGCTGAGTGAAATAAAAGCGTAAGGTACTCCAGAGGCGCCATGCAATAACTCCGGCCAGCCGGAGTAAAAGCTTTATTCCGGATGTCCGGATAATAAAATACTCTGAACGGGGGGTCGCTAGAGGACTGACAATACTCCCACCTTGGAGCATTTTCAGTGTACAGTGATAGTTGTGCTCGGCACACGTCCATGCAACCAAACAGTCATTCTGAGAGTCTAGCTGTGCGCAGTTGACTTCTCTCGGATGTTGGTTTTTTGATAAGCACATCTAAGCATGAATATCGCTAAGAATGCAGACACAAGCTTTTCACGATGTGAAATAATTCTTAGTAGGGTGGCAGATACAGATAATTGGTACAGCATGATCTATAGCGTAATAGCGTGAAAACACAACAGGGGACTAGAGGGGGGCGCCGACAAGCGCTTCGCGGTGTCCGTTCTTCTCCTTTCAGCGTTTCGGCTCTATTACGTTATATATCGTGCAAAATTTTTCATCGCGAAAATTCTTCGAACAACGCCATTAGGAAGAAGTCCTTCGGTAACATAACGGCTGGGGTTATGGCCGCGACAGCACATATCGTCACTTTAACCATTTCTTCCACCCGTCGAGCCCGTTGGCAGCATACGGCGCTCCAAAAAAACACATTAGTTGCGCTACATGCATCGCATCCTAAAAATTGTGCTTTTATTTGATCGGAACACCATTGTACATTATAGTACAATCAAAGTCCCTCACGAGTGTGGAAGGAGTTGAGGGGAGTATGGAAACTTGCAGTAATAAAATCCTCTACAATACGGAGTGTCTCTGGAGCCCACGTTTCGACACGCGGTTTTGTCTTCTTTAAGGCTTCAAGTTGCAGTCTTAAAGAAGACAAGTCCGCTTCTCGAAATGTTGGCTCCGGCGACAACCCGTGTTCACGAATTTTTCATCTCCACTAGTGTGCCAACAACAAGGAAAAAACTCAGAGGGACACTGAATAAAAAATCGGAAAATGTGACGCAAACATCGAAATTCTATTCGGGAGAGACGAGTATTCCGATAAAATGAGTTTAATTCACATATTTTTTAACAGTTCGCTGTACACTTGGAAAACTGTTGTCAGAATGCAGCGGGTGCACGCCAGCGCGAGCCCTGATGTCACTTGTCTCTGCGGCGAATGAAGGGTACACGTGTTCCCGTCCTGCTAATTCCCTTTATCCACCTCTCCTTTGCATGCCACTCTCCACCTTCCACAAAAGCGCTGGAACGTGGCCCTCTTCTCGAGCGTTATCCCACGTGGAAGCATTGTTCGCTACCGGCGCCGTTCGTTGAGGTTCTACGACCCGTATAATGAGAACTGAGCAGGTACAGAGACACGGGCGACGGCTAGCCCTGTTGGCATGACTGTTTTGGGTACATAAATAGTCACCGAACGTCATCTCTAGAGACCGGATTTTAGGCAAATGCCTATTTTTTTCCTTGCGTTCCTATCGTGCCACTTTGATATATGAGCACGAATTAGGGGTTAAGGAGGGTTTTTATAGTGTTTTTATAATGCCTATAAATGCCTATTTTGGGGGTTTGTGCCTAAATGTCTATAAGCGCCTATAAATGCCTATTTTCAAAAATGGCGCCCATATGAGCACTATTTAAACTCAAATTTTGGTTTCGAGCACAGTTTGAGACCGTAATTCATGTTACCGGGTAAAATTGACGTTTCGGTACTTTATGGGGTGCCACAACCTAGTTCCCTAGTTCAACAAACTTCCGGTAACAACCGCTAGCAGCAGTGCAATGGGACGCGCCGGCCACTTCATTCCACCGCACTGACATTGCGCGAGCGGTTGGAGCAGGGGGAGGAGGAGGAGATGAAAAAGCGCTATTTCTGCAACCCTAAATCGGAGCCCGTCCCAGCGTATACAGTTCAATGAGGATAGGAAAATAATGGTGGCAAGAGGAGAGGAGAAAAGAGGAGAGTGGCGTCCGTGGCCGAGGATGTGGCGGGCGGCTTTTACAGCCGGTCTTCCAGTCAAGTGTTTCCAAGGAATTGAAGCACCTCCTTGAAGACCTGGCTGTGGTGGGGGGCAGAAAACAGGAGGTCCCTATGTGCAGCAGCAGGAAGATGGAGAACGAATGCCAAACCATGCATGGGATGCCGTCAGGGGAATGTAGAGTGCAGGTAAAAAAATCAGATGTGCACTTGGCTTTTGTTTTGTTTGTAGTTTACTTCTTGAAGGACGCTTCACCAGGTCACATAAGAAATTTTAGTTAGACACTGGAAGTTGTTGCGTGCCCAATGAAGAGCTTTGTACCGCAAGAACTTTTTAAATGGTTCATTACGAGCCACGAAAGCATGATGCTGGTAGGTGAGCTTGAAACCTTTGCCACTCGCAAGCCAAATTTCTTCGCTGCCCTCTTCGGTACCGGAGCAACTCGGAGCCGTGAGATCACACGACGCAGACGCATCAACACGACATACGCAAGCAAGGTTACACTGTGTGCGCATGACATGCCCAAGCCAGGTCGTGCACACAAGCCATGTTGTATCATTTCGGCGTTCTCTCTAGTGTACTGCCTGTTTCTGTGGGGTGGATCCCTCTGTGCGCTTGGAGAGGTTGGCATGGATGATGTATCCTTACCACGACACAGCGCGTCGCACCGCTGGAACTGCTGTAAGGGACGATGCATCAAAAACACGCCAAGCGTTGTCAGGGCTGGCACCGGCACGACGCGGCAACGGCGAGAACACGGACGTAAATCAAAGGAGGCAGCTCAGTCTCGCATCACGCTCAGTTCGAAGCAAAAAAAATTATTAAAAACGCACACAGATTCCGTTTGTATGTTTCATTATTTCTACAACTTTCATTCTTCTATTAAAGCAATAGATTCCACAAATTACTCATGTCGCCTCGAATAATTCTCGCTGTGCCACGTACAATACTCGGACCATTCCTTGTTGTACGTCACCTCCTCCATATTGGTGCGCGCGCCCGTGAGATCAAGGACAAGCGGCGTTTAGTCCGACATTTCACCTCTTTCCGGGACGCGTAGCGTTGCAAATATTGGCGGACGGGATCGTTAGCGCCCAGTGCACGCATTACACTTGCGAGCTCGAAATGCTCCAACCTGGTAAGGGGCCCTTCAAGCAGGGGCGTAGCCAGAATTTTTTTTCGGGGGGGGGGGAGAGGGGGGAGCACCTCCTTGATTTCGGGGAGGGCACAACCTTGCCCTTTTTGGCCATTTTTCGCTATCTATGCCATGGCGAAAAAAAATTTCGGGGGGGGGCGTGTCCGGTGTGCCTCTCCCTGGCTACGCCACTGCCTTCAAGGTGTTCACAGACAGAGGATAAATTGACCCTGCTCGATTAGACCCGGACAATACGAGGCTAAAAGACCCTTCTTGCCTTTTAGCGGTCTGGCTATTGGCTCCTGGGCTGCCCTTCTCAGCCATGCCGAAAAGAAAGAGACCCAGAAGCGTGTTTATTCGACGGCGGGCACTTAACTCACCAATGCTGGACAATAAAAGAAGAGACCCTGTTCTGGAAACCATGGGGGAAAACAGACAATAGCATGGCTATGTTAAACCATTTACGCCTTTGTGCCATCATAAACTATAACATTTGTTTGCTTTCCGGTCGTACACACAGGTCGCACACGTCTTTCTTCGAAAATTTGAGTTTTTGAAAATATTTATTGTGCCAATGTTTACGATTTTGGGGGCCTAAAACTGTGTTTTGCCTGCCTGTTTTTGGCGCCTAAAACGCGATTTTTTAGTGCCTAAAAATCCGGCCTCTAGTCATCTCTTTTAGTTCATGACGCGGCTGCTAGACGTGGGTGTTTGTGAAAAACGCATTAAATTTGTTTGTTTGTTTTTTTCGGCAGGTTCTGGGTGAAATGAGGGTGAATGGTGTGGCGACTGGAGGTGCCTGCTCTAGCTGAAGGGCCTCGCACACTTGCTATTGTATAATGTGTCGAAGTGTGGAACAGAGCGTACTTGCCTCCGCTGGCTAGGGTTGAGCGAAAGCTGCCGAACACCTTCTGTTCGCTCGAGATTTGCTCAGCGAGAGAATGACAGAATATTGTGCGGCATTTAAGCGAGGGAACGACTTTTGATGTGAGACAGGGTGGCGGGTGAGAGGGCGTTGTCGGCGGAGCTCGTGATAGCTTTGGCACAGCTCGGGCCACAGTACACGATCACTTCGAAATTAGTATCTGGAATGCGTCCACGTCCATGCCCTCAATATGTGACTAATTTTATCCACCTCGATCACACTTGCAACGACGCGTTTTTACAGGCCGATGACATCCTCATAAAACTGGCAAGCTTTTCACCAGGCAGTTGACAATGCAATTGCAGGCACTGTTCCGCGCGAAACTTTCGAACAGCACGACAGTTAAAGATTTTGCTGAATTAAGTCTTCACTGCAGTTAAGCATGGGACGTCGGTTTCGTGGTTCCGAAGCCACAAGTAGCAAATACCAGTTATGTAAAAACAAACGGTGGCCAATTTCGCTGCGTCATCCCATTTGTTGAGCACATTCACAGGTTTACAGCAGATAGCAAGTCGCCGACGACGTGGTCATCATTACCGCTGAATATTGGATGGTCTCGCTGAGGGACCGCGCCGAAGCATGTAGTGGCATGGAAAGCAGGTGGTGGCGGGCTTGTTTTGAGGTCATGGCTGCCTGTAGAGTTCGGCTATACAACTCCAGGATTACTGGATACTAAGTGGGCTACATCATTTATAATAAAAAAAATAAGGCATGCCATTGAAAACAGCAACTTGAAGTCGCGATAGTATAAGAGCATAGGCCTAGCCAGCGCAAACAGCAACAACGTCCAGCACGAACGCCGCCTGCGTAGGGATGGCGATCCGGCTGCTTGCATGTTTGCTTGTGCCTTAATTCTCGGCTCCTACCCACTACGGCGGTCCGGCAATGAAACCGGCGATGAATATAAGGTGAAACTTTTGAATGAACCTGAGGCGCAGGATGACGAACAAATCGGTCGCCTAGGGGCATAAACGAAATTGAAGAGTGACTAGTTTACATAGCAATCAAGATAAGAATAATATGATAATATTGTAAACAATCAACTAGTTAGAGGAATAAAAAAGTGGCAAAATTGATTGGGAATAATATATTAACACGGAATTATTCTTGTGTCACCAAGAAATTCGCATACGGCTAAGCAGAGGTTCATGTTGCTGTAGAGCAGTAGTAAAGCCGCAAGGAAAAGAATATCTTCAAAATTCATAGAATTTCTTAAGTTCCTGAATAAAGTGTTTTTCCTACGGCCAAAAAAAGATGGGAGGTAAGTAAAAGCTGATCAATGTTTTCAGGCTCCCGGCAGCGACAGCATGGAGAAGATGGCACCACAGCAGACCTGCGTAAATAAAAATTCAGTGGTGGCATACGGCATCAAAATTTTGTAATAGCCTTTTCCATTTAGCTAGTGGGATGCGATTTGTAATCCCAAGCAAAGGAAAGGTGACCATATTCATGAAGTGATAATTTCATTTTCAGGGAATCTTGGAGTAAGGAATATTTATAGGATCTAGAATCATTAATAAAATATGGAGCAGGCACAATGGTCATTACAGGACCATCTAGGGACCCCCGCGCGATAGTATCAAGCATCTAATTGTAATTCACTGCGTTTCAGTTGTACAGTTATAGACATTTTGAGCTTCACTTGATACTATTGTACCAGTTCATTTGCTGAACGTGTTCATAATTTTACTACAGCAACATACCAACATGAAAGGGTTTGGGAATTTTGTACTTCTATCACGAAAGTGTGCTTCAAATTGGTATGAGCCTTCCATGACTTCTTTACAGCTATGTTTTTGAATTGCACTGTTCTGAACGTTTTTCGCTTACTTCACTGATGTCCTTCCTTGTTTTCTTCACCAGCCCGGATGTAGACCTTGCCAGGAAACAGTATTGTCTGCTTCCTTGTACCTCATGTCAATGGCATGTGGCGTTGGTACTGTACGTATGCCAAAATAAACATTATTATTATTATTATTATTATTATTATTATTATTATTATTATTATTATTATTTATTATTCTCTCGTTTAGAAATATGCCTTGGTGGCCTGTCACCCACACGAAACCGCAATGTACGCAAGTTTTTTCGGGATAATTGATCTGAATGCATTCAGAACAGAACACTCGCAAGGGGACCATGAAATCAGAGGCGAACACTCAAACAGCGAATCAGTTACAATAAGAACTACCGTAGCATTAACTGAAAGTTTTCCAAAGGCTAAAAAAAAATTGCAGTGAGCTTTGCCTCGATTATGGGAATATAATCCAGAAGATGCAATGCGTATAACCAAGGTAAGTACTCTAAGAAAATGCCCACTTGCGATTTCCGGTGCTGTGCAGGGGTGAACTTCTTCATGAGAAATGCTCAAGCCTAATATTATTGCACTTATGTATTCATGATAAAACAAATATCCACGAGACAGACAAAAAATAGCACATTCGCTGTAACAACGACATTGTTCTTTTTTTTGGGAGGGGGGGGGGGGAAGGAGCGGTCGATACCCAATCGAAACACTTCGTATGCACTTGTAATGTGTTGCTGATATTGAGGACAACTGGAGTGGCCTGCTCATGCCTAAACTCCAGACACTCGAAAAGAGCGAGAAACTTGTTCTTCACTTCATGCAGCCATCACGGAAATGTGCGAAGTCAATGCGTGAGTACGCGAAAAACTTGACGAATAGCCAACTTTCTCTGATGACACTGT